>JAKTVB010000036.1:0-98413 GCA_030556995.1 Pichia gijzeniarum
GTGGTGTGTACTTCTTCTTGTATTGCTTACCGATCTTCTTCCAGTACTTCTTTTGGTCCTTACCGTAATGTTTCCAGTGTTCACCTGGGGTCTCAACTGGCTCTTCGTCTTTTACGTCTGCGGAGTCTAGTAGTGAGGAGATTGAACTAACAAGAGAGTCCAAGAAACCAGCGGAAACCTGGTTTTCATTAGCCAATTCAGCGATTGGAGCGGCTTGTGCAATAGCTAATGCGGTGGTAGTGGCAGCTGTTAGGGTGGTAAATCTCATTGTGTCTTGTTGTGCTTTTAGTATGATACTTAAAAGTATAATGGGATCGAAGAAAACCATAAGAATGTGGAAAAGGGTGCTTTTTTATACAGCCCGGCGAAACATTTTGATGCATCTATAACAAACGGAGTACCGGTTTTTTTTCGCTGGAAGGCCGGTTGTTTTTCCGCACCAGGAACCGGAGAGGAACCGGTGTGCCGGGGAACCGTTCCCAGATCTTGACGCACTTCCATCCGGCATCTTCTCTGGCTCCGGAGAGACAACGTTGAAGACGCCAACTGGCGCCCTATTTTTTCGGTAGTATCATAGGCTTGTTTATCAGAACTGTAGCTACTAATACGGAAGTAAAAGAGCACAGGTATCAAAATTGCAATTATCTCATCGTCAGAGCCTTTCCCCTGGTTTTAGCAATCGTCTAATTATAATAACCTGTAAATCGACCTTATGTTCACAACTCGTGGTTTTTTTTGGGCTCTTCTTTTTGATATCTAATTTGATATCTTATTTTTTGAGAACTTAATGAAAAGAATGGTTTTTACGCAAAAAAAAGTTTCATCAGCTTTATGAGTAGCCAAAAATTTGTTAATTTATGTTGACAAACAAAATAGCAAACTGATGCGATTGCAGGATGGAGGCTAAAGTAATCTGAAACTGAATTGCCTACGTGAACAAAAGTATATAATGTTGGCAGTAAACAAAAACTAGAATGATATCTGTAACTGGGGCAACGTTTAATCTAGTTTTTTTTTGCTTGGCACAAAGTTCCTTTTCTTACTGCTTCATATTATCGCTATCGCTCCATTCTTACAATAGTGTTAAATTACTACATTTTTTTTTGAGAATGAATCGTAACACGGTAATAATAATCATGATCAGTACTAAAAACTTTTGTTGTTTACGCTTTGTAGGCAGTACTTTCGGTGGAAGACGCAAAATATGCAAACAGCTAGTCTTGCCATTTTACATTCATTTTTTTTTATCCAAAGCTGCCTTTGTTGGAAGTATTTTTGGAAAACAAAATGCGATACTCGTGGCTTGGGTTCAAAGTTTAACATGAGTTCAGAAACGTGCTGAAGAAGTAAAATTCAAAGGAATTTACGTTAATACCGGTGATAAATGAAACTACAAGATAAGCTTGGCCCGATACAAAATATATACGATTGGCGACTGCCAAATGTCGAAATCTATTTCTTCTCCGTCTTATTTTCTGCCTAATATTACCAGAATAAGAAAATTAAATCTTGATATTCGATCGCCTATCTCACTATGCGCCCGTTCAGATTTACAAAATATGTATTACGGCGAGAACTTTGGAAATTTAAATGTTTAACTTAGAGGTAGAAATAATGTAGCGGAAAAAGCGAGTTGTAAACTTGTATAAAATAATGTAATAATAAAAGCTAATAAATTAGAGTAAGGCTTCGGCATCTAACTCTAGTTCTCCGACAGAGTCTGGCAACGAACTTCTTGTACCGACATTCTTCCAGTGATCACCTGGTGTTTCGACTGGTTCACCTTTTTCAGGTGCCATTAATTCTTCGTCTTCAGAGTCTGTTGGTTTCTTGTAGCCCTTACCAACCTTCTTCCAGTGCTTCTTCTGGTCCTTACCGACATTCTTCCAGTGGTCGCCTGGTGTTTCGACTGGTTCACCTTCTTCAATTGCCATTAATTCTTCATCATCGGAATCTGCTGGTGGAGTGTATTTCTTCTTGTAGCCCTTACCAACCTTCTTCCAGTGCTTCTTCTGGTCCTTACCGACATTCTTCCAGTGGTCGCCTGGTGTTTCGACTGGTTCACCTTCTTCAATTGCCATTAATTCTTCATCATCGGAATCTGCTGGTGGAGTGTATTTCTTCTTGTAGCCCTTACCAACCTTCTTCCAGTGCTTCTTCTGGTCCTTACCGACATTCTTCCAGTGGTCGCCTGGTGTTTCGACTGGTTCACCTTCTTCAATCGCCATTGATTCTTCATCATCGGAATCTGCTGGTGGGCCATACTTCTTTTTGTAATGCTTACCGACCTTTTTCCAGTGTTTCTTTTGGTCTTTACCGTAATGTTTCCAATGCTTACCTGGGGTTTCAACTGGTTCTTCGCCTTCAACATCATTGGATTCTAATAATGAGGAAATTGAGTTGACGAGGGATTCTAAGAAACCAACAGAAACCTGGTTTTCATGGGCTAATTCAGCGATTGGGGCAGCTTGAGCAACAGCCAATGCAGTTGCAGTTGCAGCAGTTAAAGTAGTAAATCTCATTGTTTGGAGCTGTGGCTTTGGATAATGTTGTACTGAGGATAGAAATATATGCCTTACTACCGGGGCGCTGGGAGAGGCTGGCGGGGCGAGTTTCTTTTATAGGCCGCGAGAAAAGTTCTTCTAAAATTTAAGCGTCAGCGGGGAACCGATAAGGTACGGCACGCCGGACTTTTATTTTTTTGCAAGCCCGGAAAAAACGAAAAAAAATCGGCGCAGCGAAAAGGCGCACAGGCGTGGCGCACCGGCAAAGATAGACCAAAGCGCAGTGGCGGTGCACAAAAAAACAGCGGAAAAAATGGTGGCGCTACAAATACCCCGAGGAGCGATTTAGAATGTACTAAAATGTACTATTATTATTAAAGGTATATCAATCAATGTCTTATAGAAGGTATGCTATATTATTATAACTGTAAATAAATAAGTAAATTATAACAAGACGGCTAAACCAGCAAGTGCAGCTAAACCACCACCAACGACAGCTCTTGGAGCAGCGTTTTGGAAGTCAGAAAGAGTGGTGTTTTGAGGTGGAATGACCGAAGAAGTTTCGGTTTCAGTGGTGGTTTCTGGAGCAGTGGTGGTTGGGACAGTAGTTGGGACAGTAGTTGGAGCTTGGATTTGACCATCACCAATTTGGGTGATGACAGTGTCAGCAAGAGCGACTGAAGCAAGAGCAAGGGAAGCGACGATGGAAAATTGCATTGTTAATTAGTAAGCGAAGGAAATAAGTTAGTTAGTCTTGGAGAAACAAGAAGGAAAAAAAGAAGCCACAAGAGAAGAGAAAGAGGATGGTGAGAGACAATAGAAGAAAAAGTGGAAAAGCAGCCAATTTATAGCACTTCGGAAGAGCTAGCGTAGACACCACGCAGGAAACGGCACGATCTTTTGTTGACACGGACAGCGAGTAGAAAGATAAACAAACATTAGCGAGCCCAGCCTGGCAACGCCGGTCGAAAGCGGCCGGAAGCGGCCAAAAGCAGCCAGGGCCTGGACCGGGCGGTGCAGCGGGTGGCGGGTGGCGAATGGGGAGCGTCAGCTGATGCGGCGCGGCATGTGGCGCAGGGCGCAGGGCGGAAGGCGGAAGGCGCGCGGGGGACGCAAAATGGCGTGGAGTGGTGTGGCGTGGCGTGGCGTGGCGGCAATGGGGTGTGGCCAATGACACATCGCGCTGACGTAATTGCTGACGTAAGCGAGCGCTGCTTGTTTTTCTGCTCTTTCCCCCCTGCTGGGTTTCTTGATTGAATGGTCTGGACTGTTTGGGATCGTTGAAGCGTATCATTTGGTGCTGGTTGGGGCTTGTTTTTGTTTCCAGGGGCTTTCCCAAGGGCGTTGACACACATTCTGGGATGTTATTGTGTAGCTTAAACTTAGCTTTGTACAGTCCCTATATTTCTGCAACGTAATCGGTTGACTGGATGGGTGAAAACTGTCCCCGTATGTGTTTTGCGTCACATTTTGACTGTCATGAAGCCGGTTTTGCAGGGCGTTACGTTTTCTTTGCGTTTAGGAAACGCGTGCTGCTCGGGACTCGGCTCGGCTTCCTAATTGGGAAGAGCTGATTTCCTCGCATTTGCTGCATATGTCCTTCACAAGATTGCCTGAATCATTGATGTTCATGGTATCCATAAGCAAATGAGCAGACGAAGCATTCATATATATTGTCCAGGTGAGCAGTAGTTTCATCTCTTCTCCTTTTGCCTATGAGCTCTTTTTTGAAATCCTTCACGACCATCCAGCCCGTTCATCATCGTCTCCCGTATGATGACCTCGCTTACAGCCAACTGCTCACGGAGTTCCAGCTCATTCATTTGCTATATCATCGAAACAAGAACCAGCACAGGGTCGCCAAATGGTGGTCACACTTGGACATTCTTCGTAGACATTTGAGGAAGGTGCTTTTGCTTATGGAGGACATCTCCGAGATACGCACGTACAGAAGGCTGACTACAGTCAAATGGAACGGCAAAACTTTTACAAAGACCCATGAGGTCCCCGAAATGATCGAGAAGAGAGTCAAGGCTAAGGATAAGAAGAACAAGAACAAGAACAAGAACAAGAAAAAGAGTAATAAGAAGAAGGAGGTCATCCGTTTGCATGACCAGCTGTCGGATTCTGAAGCAATCACGCTCATCGAGGCCAAGTTGTTCTTGTTGCGCAAGGAATGCTCATATTTATACAGGAAAACTATACCCAGTTCGTACTGGATCTTTATGGGCGTTGTCGAATTGGGACAGTTTACTAATATAGGTTTCACATTGATCGGATTCATATCGCGTTTGTGGAAGGTGCTGGGTGCGATTGACGGGGTGCGCAAAGCTGGGAAGGACGTCAAGTTTGAAAAAGTGTTGAAGAGTGTGAAAGGTGTGGAAAGCGTGGAGAATATGGAAAACGTAGAGCTCGAAGGGAGCATGGATCTCGGTGAAGTCGTTAGTGTCGCTGATATCGAAAAACCAGCGCAAAATGATCCAAACAGTTCATCGCAACCACAGGAACTACATTCAAAGAAACACAGACTTGAAGAGGCCGAGGACGAAGCGGAAGATGAAGCACAAGAACCGAAAATAAAAAAGAAATCGGGTGATTTCATGAACGATTTGTTCGGCACTGATGCTACTGCTACAACTGCAAAAAAGTCAAAGAAGTCCAAGTCTAAGGCAAAGACAAAGACAAAGACGAAAAAGAGCTCAAAGAATGCAATGGATGATATATTTGGATTTTGATTATAACTTTAACTATGACTTTAGCTTTTTGCTTTAATTCACTTTGATTCACTTTCTATTCATTTGTTAATCAAATTATCTGCCCATGTGGGCAGGACGAAGCTAGCTGAATGGATATCACCGTTATAATACCTAAACAATTCCCTCTCCTGTTCCGCCGTCATCCTCCTCGAAGGTTTACTAACATCGATTTCAGGATTCTTACCACAGCACATTAGTGATATCTGTCCAGACGTATACGTTGGCATCGTGCAATAACACGATTTCACGACGGGGAAAACTTTCTTACATGTGTCCGAAAGCAGCTTCAACTTGTTAATGTTTAGCCAGATATTCTCCGATGCCATCGAAATGACCACCCCGTCCTTGTTTAATGCGTTGTATAGCAGACTGAAGTAATCCTGTTGAAAGAACGCCTCTGCTGGTCCATCCGGATCGGATGAATCAGTTATGATTACATCATACTTCTCTTCGTCCTTGTTTTCGGCACAGTCTTTCAAAAACTTGAATCCATCCTGCAAAACGACCTTAACCTTGGCGTGATCATACGACTGGGCCATATTAGGTAGATATTTCTTGGATAGTTTGATCACCATATCATCGATCTCAACCAAGGTTGCACTCTCCACGCACTCGTGCTTGACAACTTCCCTCAACACACCTCCATCACCTCCACCAATAACCAGCACCCTTTTAGGGTTAGGATGTGCAAATAATGGCACATGAGATATCATCTCTTGATAGGCAAACTCGTCCCGCTCTGTTACTTGGATGACACCGTCCAATACCAACACATTACCGAAATCGGTCGACTTGAATACCAGGATGTCTTGAAATTCGGATTTTTCCGCATACAAAATCTGTTCGACACGTAACATGAAAGCCTGTCCGGGGAAATACTCATCGTTGACTTCACGAAACCATCCCTCCACGATCAATGGATGCGTCAATTCTTCTTTAGATGCCATTTTTCTGTGATGGTGGGTACGCAGCTTACTGTCATAAGACAGCTGCAGCATTGTGGTGGCTATCCGTTTTAAGTGCGTAGAATTTTTATTTTTTCAGGTTTTTTTTTTTTTTTTTTTTTTTTTCGTAAGCAGATCATCAAAATTTTTTTTCCAGTTTTTTCAGTTCATGTTTTCACCCGAAATTCAATTTGGCCTTAAATTTCACTTTCCATTTCCCACGTAAGCCCTTGTTTGGATTTCTTTCTACACACTCCGAATATACAATGAAGCACCCGTTCCAACACGTTTTGCTCGATAAAACAGGCGAGTACTTTTTTGCAGCCGCTATCAACTCTGTGTTTGTTTTCAAAATCAATAATTCCGATGGAACTGATGCAAAGTTACTAGGCTCTTGGACTGATGAAGTAGACCCATACTACACAATCAGGAAGCATCATAGAGAGTTGCTTGAACAATACGAGCAACAGCAGAGAGAAAAGGAGGAAAAGGAACAGATTGACCAAAAAAAAGAAGAAACCACAAACATTCCCGAGGAACATTTACCGGCTTCAAGAAGACAGGTCATGAATAAAAAACCAAAGTTACCGCTACCTGGACCTGGTGCTCCACCAACGTACACTTACATCAGAGACATGTGTCTTTCACGTAATAACGAATACTTGATCGTCACCACTGATAATGATAAAGCTGTCGTTGTTTTCAAAATCAATTATAACAGCGAAGATAATAACGTTCTCCAACTAATTAAACGTCAACCAATGTCAAAACGTCCATCTGCTGTGTGCACATCGATGGATGATTCTCACGTCATAATTGCAGATAAGTTTGGTGATGTATACTCAATCTCAATGAATGATCCGGCCGTGATCGATGATAGTAAACTAGTTCCAATTCTAGGTCACGTTTCCATGCTTACCTGTGTTCAAAATGCAGTTGATGAAAACGGTAACGAAGTCATCATGACCGCTGATAGAGATGAGCATATACGTATTTCATATTATCCAAAATCTTTCATAATTAAAAAAGTTTTATTCGGCCATAGAGAATTCATTTCAAATTTTATTCTACCGGACTGGTGTAATGGCAAAGTTTTAGTCAGTGCCGGTGGTGATTCGTACATCTGTACGTGGTTGTGGCAGAATGATAGTGAATTGCAAGAATTGAAAAGTAAAGTTTCAGTGGATGCTCTTGTCAATGATAAACTTAATGAAGATCATTTATTACCTGAAAAATTTCAAAATGAAACAAATGACCTGGTTGAATATTGTATATCCGAAATGGTTCCATTAAACAAAAGCCAGCAAATTGCTGTTGTATTTGAAAAAATCCCATCACTGTTCATATTTGATTTATCAAAGGATGGCGAATTGAAATTCAATAAGGAATATCCCGTAGTGTCCAATATCATTACATTGACCGCATCGGGGGATAAATTAATTTGTAGTTTTAACAACATGGATCAATGTTTACAGTTTTTCACAATAAACGATGATAAAACACTATCTCCCTCCACCCATTCTAATGAGTTATTAAAATCAATCGATAATGTAAATGATGCAGTTATAGGTGATATAAATGAGATGATTCCTTTGTTCAATACAAACTATATGAGGAAAAGACGTGAACATTAACTTCATAGAAACGTCCTCCTATTATTATAATGCGAGTTATCTAAAACGCCATCAAATTTCAAGCAATTCATCCAAACCTTACTTCTGTTCTGAACGTTTATCGTCCATTGAGATTTAAGTAACTTTATAACGATTACTTTATAATCGCTTGATGATGAATCAGGTTTTTTTACGATATTTTCATTATTAACGTTAATTAGGGTATCCAGCCAGCCCTTTTCCATATTTAAATCATTTAATCTTCCCACACTATCCGTCATCTCTATGAGCACTGTCAATTTGGGTACGTTGTTTGCATCAACTTCATAGATGTAGTCGTCACTTATTTGGGATAAAAGATTTTTCAAAATAATTGCGGATTTATCAACAATCAGTAGATTGTAGAATGACAATGATGGATTAATCATCAAATTAACGTGCGATGAGTCAATTTGAATAACTAAATCTCTGTAGACATCGTCAACAAAAGGTCTTGAGTAGTTCACAACCGTGAATGAATTATTTGGGTTAGCCATCGTGTTCAGCAACCCCGATTTTTTGACATCTTTAAATTCAATCAAAATTTCTTCAGATCCAGTAAACGGGTTTTTGGTAATGCTATGCTTGATCAATTTTTGTTCAAGAGCGAAAAACTGGTAGTATCTACAGTCGTTTAATAAGTCATTCCTATGCTGTTCATTCTTGATCAGTATCGAGTTTCCGTGTAGTCCATATAGCAATTGTTCGAATATTTCTGACGATTTCTTCGCCTCATATGGTGCTACTGGAGGTGGTCTAATAAAGACGTTTTTATTAGCAAACGGATCTAATAGGATCGTGTCGAAAATTGTAGTAAAAAAATTGGGCGAGTTCCCCTTCTGTGTCATGATTTCCTTTGGAACCCTGTACTTTTTCCCGCTAACGGTAACAATGAGTGGTTCACGCAAAATCCGGTTTTTAAGCTTTCTCAATCGGAAATAGCTTGAATCCAAGAGTAAATGGATATATTCATAGTCGTCATCGATTTGAATACAATATCCTTGTAGGTGCATATATATTTTTTCAAATACTTTAGGAGACCTGTCAATATTGAGCACATCCAAGTTTGGGTTCTGCGAAAAATAGTCGGTAAAATAGGACGGCGAATCGTAGGATAATGATGCACCACTCATTTTGAATTTCACATCGCCAATCTCAATGGTGTATATTCTCTCGTGAGGTAACGTATTGGGGATTTTCGGACTGGAAAGAAGCGTTATTGACATTGGATTTGAAGGCTGTGGCATATGTGGATGCAATTTAGGGTCGGACATTGTTGATGGATGTTTCCGCTCTGTGGTGCAGCTGATAAATATTTGTGGATGGTGATGAATTTTCTGCAAAATGCGTTTTCATGAGTGCGGCGCAATTGCCATTTTGAGAAGTACTGTCGATTATACTGGATGGTGGGTGACATCTGAAACTGAAAGATACAGTCAGTACAATGCGCTCTGAAAAAAGACGAAAAAATAAGTTAAAAAAATACGTGTATATGTAGATATGTGTATCATGGATTGAAACTGGAAGTTGCATGAAATACAACAATTTTTTAATAACGTTTGGCGAGTCACTACGCCGCAATGCCTAAACCATTAGAAGTAAAATCAATTGGGCACACAATGTAAAAGCGTTTTCCCCGATATACGATCTGCAGGAAGAAACATCTAAAAACATGGTGTAGTTCAACCTTTATAGTGCTCGGGTATTTTATTGATATTGAATCATGCCAAATCATCTGAATGGGCCAAAATAATCGAGCAAATCAATTTATGCAACAGCGGGACAACTTCAATGAATGCAAGAATGTCTAGTACCAAGATAATCATGCCGAATATTATGAACCTTGCAGCGGGCACCTGCCAGTCATCTGGCTGTTGTTGAATAAGAAAGAGAGCTTTGAAGTATAAGCAATTGAGGAGGAAAAGTGTAGAACAAGAAGCGAATATGAGGCCAACGACTTTAATCTCCCGTAGCAATTTGATATCTACTATTGTTGTTCAGGGTTTCTTAAAAAATTGTGTTTAGAAAAAGTATGAAAAGGACAAAGAGATGCAAGAAGAGTGTGGGGAGCCATTTTTTACGCACTCTGTGAGTACTTAGAATCTTTAGTAGCATTGTTTCGCAGTACATTACAATACAAAAACTATTTGTAAACCAAAAGAATCAACTAGAGCTCTTTGAGTATCCATGTTTTGTCAAAAAATAGTAATAATGAACGCTCGTGAAAAACGTTAAACCTAAGCAAACTACTTAATAATTAATCATTTTTTTTTAATTTTATTACTTTTTTTTTTATTATAGATATTATATTACAAAGTGGGAGAACAGAAAGGTGTAAATACCTAAAAGTGTTGAACTGGAAAAGATGGAAGGTTAGCGCTGATATAGCCCGAAGCAAGTAGAAATAAGGAAAAAAAAATTGTTATAAACATAGAACATGACCCAATAATTTATGATAAGAGGTAAACGATATATCTATCCATTCTCTTTTATTCGAGAGAATTTCACAACATGCGTCATGCTGAAATGGCTTTTTATTGTTTGGAATTTGTTGAAAATGTTGATGTTATAATCCTTTTTTTTTGTTTTTTGTTTTTTTCAATTAAATCAACGAAAATTTAGATCTCGGTGCAAATTGATAATTAGACTATGATCTAAATCTTCCCTTTAAGTAAACTGAAATAAAATTAAGTTGATAGTAGATAGGATAAGCGTGTAATTGATGTCTTCTATGGTGTTAATTAAAATTTCATTAAATGAGGTTTATCACCTGATTTCAAAGAGAAGGAAGTAGCTAAGTATTGTTTTAATAGTGGGGTTTTTTTGATTTCGGAAATTAAAGCTTTGTCGACGATTTTTTGATCTTCAATTCTTTCAGCTCTGATTTCTTTCTTTGGAGCACCTTCGCCGAAAAAGTCCTTTTCTGACTTCTTGGATGATACTTTCTCTCTAGCAAAGTAAGCGGCATTGTACTTTGATAAATCTAAAACATCCAAGGAAAGTCTAGTTGAAGTTGCAATGACGTATCTTGCATTAACTCTTCTTAATGGAACACCGTTGACCTTGAAAGGACCAGAAACCAACAAAGTGTTGTCTTCCAAAGACTTCAAGTAAACGACTCTCTTACCTCTGAATCTACCTGCTAGGAGAATTAAGACGGTACCTGGAACGAGTGAGGATCTCAATTGTTGTGGTCTCGAAGTCTTTCTTGTTGACTTTGCGACTGGCTTATCTTGGACAGCAGACATTTCTGGATTGGTTGTATGTGTGTAATTGATTGATAAAAACAATTATCAATTAAATGGAAAGGACGAAAAAAAAAAAGTTTAGAAGCAGAAAACTCTAACAACAACCCACACGTTATCCGAACACCGTGAGAATTATCACAAGTGCAGAAACATGATGCGGTTTGAATGTGATTACTCACATTTCGCTATCTTTTTTCTATCGGATTGCCCTTTTCGGCGATTTTCTCACTTTTGCCTCTGACGCGGGCGGTGGCCAGCAAATTCTACGACTTGCGCGTCCCAGCGCGGGGGTCTCCACGTGAGGTGTTAGGTGTCCCACGCCCAAAACAAAACACAAACAAAACAGGAAAACAAAAATATAGGAGTCACGTGTGCACTGGTAGGGTTGGACCCCGTTTTTTTTGTATTCTTTGCCTTCATGAATGTTCGATTATTGTTATCTTGCCATTTTCCAAAGTGGTGCAATTAAAGGCGTCCACAACGGGGCAGACCTCGTATCCACAATTTTTGCCGATCTTGGCAATGTCTTCGATGGTGATGTTTTCAGGATTACCATAGATTTCGTAGAAAACTGGTTTTGCAGAATCAAATTTGAATTCTTTCAAATTGTTCACAAAATGTATCTTCACTCTGTCCTTGGCCTTCTCTTCTTCGCCGTCATCGCTGTCTGATTCATAATTTAGACATTCGGGCTGATTCTGGTGGTTAATTCCTGCCCATTCGACGTCTGCACCACGTGGTAGTTCGGTTACTTGTACAACGGCCAAGTTATCGTTACCGTCATTGCCATAATCCTCCATACTTAGATACTCTTTGAATATCTTCGATACCAATTCAAGCATGTTGGGATTTTTGATGAAACAAATAGTTAACAGATTATTGTTATAATTGGTAACTCTTTTGATGCTATCGTAGTGCTGTAATGCCAATACCGAGCTCAACGCTGGATCTTTGGAAAGCAGGCTCATATTTTTGGGGATCAAAGGGATTTGTCCACTAATCTTAATTGTACCGTCACCCCTATTCGCAACTGCCTGAGAGTAAGGTCCGATGTTGCATGGTGCCCAGTACGATCTTCCTTGAATGTGTAATCCGCTTTTTTGTTTCAAATCTTTCAAGATTACAACAGAAAGCTGTGCTTGATGATCACCTGGTAGATTGGTTTCGACGCATATCCTTGATGGTGGAAGTGGTTTTGTGAAGTACTTCACATAAATGGCATTTATTTTGCTGAAATTGTTCATGTTTTTTACCAACAATTTAGACGATTGAATATTTTCGAATTTCAGTTGAAACTTTTGTAAAATGTTTTGTAATTTTTCAAATATTTCAACAATCTGCTCTTCAACGGATCCAAGTTCCGAATGAATGTTAGAAGCGTAAATTTCATCATCATTTGCGAAAACATTATCCTTCCATGAGAGTGCACTTGGCTTGCTACGAAGTCCATAGTCTGTGACCTTACCTGTGTCATGTTTGATAAGTTCATAGATATCTTGAAATTTCTCATTCAACAACGGCGGTTCAACGATGAAGTTAGACCAATCGACGGGTTCTGCATGATCAAGCGGGGAGGGTTTTTGCTGGAAACCAACTTTCATTTTCAAATACCAAACATCATCGTTGGTATGTTTGACCACTTGCCTTTCCAATATCTCGATCCTACCGTGTGTGAAAAATGGGGCATCCAAAACGGTGGTTTCGAATTCTCCACCTTCGCCACAGATGTGAACACCAAACATTTCATTCAGTTTCAGAAGGGTGGGATGGATTTCTTGTAAAGTCATACCTAAATTGGAATCATCCAAGCCGATGGCTGCAACTTTGATAATTCTAGCATCCATGCCACTATTTTGGCACATTTCATTCATCAATTCTGCTTGGTCCCTTTGCCATAAATACGCCAAGGAAGTCAACCCCAAGCGAGAACAGACGTCTTCAACTCGAGTACGTTGATAGCTTGATAGAATGGCACCAACACTCACTGCCTCGACATCGGGATGTGCCTCTAGAACCGTGGTCAATAGTTTGAATAGATCCTCGGTTTCGTCATTTTCATCGGTTTTATCATATTCCAATGCTTGATTGGACGCATGTCCTAGTATGGGCTGTCTGTACATTGGTTTACCAATACATTTTTCGTATAGAGCAAGCACGTCATGTCCAACCGTTTGGTACATGTATGAATCAATCTCATCATTCTCCTTCTGCGGAGGGTATAAGTTGGCAAGACATGTCAATTCATGTCCTTGGGCCAAGCAGTGCAAGATGTTAAAACATGAATCTTTTCCGCCGGAAACCAATGCAACAAACTTCATTGGGCGAAGCTATCTACCTGTTTGTGTGTGCGTGTGCTTTCCATCCATCTAGCAAGCATACTGATTGGAGAGTCTGGTAGGAACGTTCGAAAATTTTAAAATCTCACACAGCCCGAATTCGAGGGTTTGCCTCAACAGGATCAATAATAATAATGATTTTAGCATAATATTGATGAATTGTTGTTATCGAGAGGCGCCTGTTGCTCGTTCCGTCAACGAGTGCTTCGATTGCAGGAGGAACTAGCGCTACACGCAGACTCACTCCCATAGACGTCCATCCGAACACCACCAGTGGGAAGAGCTATGTCGGAAAAGGGTAAGGACGTTGAGGCGGCTTTGAAGAAGCTACAGATTTCCAACACGACGTTTATCGACGCCGTTGTCAACTCAGAAAAATTGGCGAGAGCGATTTCGGCAGCTAGAAGGGCAAATGATGGGTATTTGGAGAAGAGGAAAAATTTGCAGGAACTGATTACGCTGGAGGCGGCTGCGGGGGCGCAACATGCACGGAACCAGAGCATAGGCAACGTTGCCTTTGGGTGTTTGACGCCTGAGGAGGCTGCAGCGTACGATGAGCTTTGCGGCGCCATGAAATACGCGGAGTTTTTGCTCGTGAAGCGACACCCCTCCCGGGCCGACGCGTCGGCAGCGGCAGCGGCAACGGCAACGGCAACGGCGTCGGCGACGCGCAATGTGTGAGGGTGAAGGCTGCAGCTGTAAGCGAGCACCATCGGCGTTGCCTGCCGTTGGCGTCTGCGTCGGTGCGCGTCGGTGCCGCGGGCGCTCGCTTGCAGCTGCTGCGGCTGGCGGCGCCCTTATCTGGGAGACTGGCTCTGCGGAGGAAGGTTTCACGGGAGCTGGACGGAGCCTTGTTATAAAAAGAGCAGCTGGTCGTTGATCTGTCCACCGACCATCCAGACTGCTGACAGTTTGCTTGGCCAAGTTGACTGGTTCTCCTGCTGGCTCGTTTTATACTCACAATGATGCAAAGAGCATTCCCATGCACGGCACGTCTGACGAGGTCCGGACTTGCCAGACTGCTCCCACTCTCCGCAAAACAGAACCTTTTAGGCCAATACAGATACATCTCCAACACTGGCGACAACAAGCTCTCCACTGCTAGTACTGTCTCCATTCCACATGCTGCTGCTTCGTCATCGTCATCTAAGAATGCTACCACCTCTACTGAGGCAACGCCCACTTACCTCGATACTTTAACCACTAAAGAATTGTTTGGTTATTTGGTTATCGGTATGGCAACAATCAACCGTCCAATGCTTGACCTGGTTATTCGCTTGTTCCCATACACCCCACTTTGGATTATCAAGGCGCTGGTTTATCAAAACTACTGCGGTGGCGATAACTTACCAGAGGTTTTAGATACTGGTAAAAGACTGGCGGAACGTGGTATCCGTAACATGATGGTTTCTTATACCGTCGAAGCATGTGATGGTAAAGCAATGTCGGTCACAATACCTAAGATTGTTGAGGAGACGCAACGCAGTGTCTCAGAGTGTTTGGTTCCACACACCGTTACAATGATCGAAGAAGTCATTGCGTCTACCAAGGGTTCTCCAAGTCTGATCACCAAGGTTGTCAACGAAGTTCCACCTGGTTACGTTGCCCTCAAGCCTACAGGTTTGGTTGAAAATGCCGCCGAGATTTTATTAAATTACGCAAATCCGAACTATGCCGATCGTTTCAACGAATTGGTCTCCAATTGTGAAAGTGTTTGTGACATTGCAGTCGCTGAAAATAGAAGACTGAAGGAAATCTATCCACAACGTGAATCTCCATTTGTGGTGATTGTCGTTGATGCGGAACGTAACGATTTACAACAGGGGGTTTATAAATTACAACGTGATTTGATGGCTAAATACAACCGTTCCTCAATTCCAAATGGTAAACCAACTGTTGGTGATGCATGCATCGTCGGTACCGTTCAGATGTATTTGAAAGAATCAGCTTCGGTTTTGAAGTTAGACGAGGAGCTTGCCAGTAAGGGTAATTACATCTTGGGTTGGAAATTGGTTCGTGGTGCATACATCCATTCCGAACCTGAACGCGGGGTTATCCACGATACAAAGGAAGATACCGATATAAACTACGATGCAGGTATCTCAGCATCGATTTCAAACATGAACGGTGAAGCTCCAACAGTTGGTCATCTGGTTGTTGCAAGTCACAACGGTAATACCCAATTGAAGGCTACCAACCTATTGAAAACTGTCAAAGAAAATGTCCGTTCAAATGTTGTTCTCGGTCAATTGTTGGGTATGGCTGATAACATTACCTATGACTTAATTAAAAATCACAACACCAAAAATATCATCAAATACGTTCCATGGGGTCCACCATTAGAAACTAAAGAATACCTTTTAAGAAGATTAGAAGAAAACGGTGATGCCATTCGTGCAGATTCCGGCTGGCCTTTAGTGAAAGGTATACTTTCAACTTTCTTTAAGAGAGTTTTCTAAAATAACAAGTAGATATACGCCCGCAGATCTAGATCTAGATCTACATATGTCTATTCTTGCCTCTTTCATTTCTCCCACTTAGTACCACCTCTCACTTTTTACTTTGTGCCTCTTTTATAGATTTTCTAATAACCTAATACTGATAAAGCTAATATACAACTTAAAACTATCAAAACACATCTTACCTTATATACCGATCCAAAAAGTCCTGATGGAAATCACTTTTGAGCGTATCATTGGAAAACCGATCTTCTTGTTTCAAATTCGGCTTCTTAGCCATCGTCTTCACACTCCTCCACGACTTTTTCGGTGTTCTTGCGGGTCCCGGTCCTTCACCCAGGCTTATCAATGGGTTTGACGTCTTGGCTTGTTCTAGCATTTTTGCCTCATTCGCCTTCTCTCTGGCTTCTTCTCGTTCTTTTTTGATCAGTTCCATTTCCCTTAACAAGGCCTCTTCGTCGTCATCGTCGTCATCATCGTCATCGTCATCATCCTCCTCTTCTTCTTCTTCCTCATCGTCGTCTTCCCCATCTTCCTCTTCCTCATCCTCACTTCCAGTCTCATTCTCAACTTTCGATTCATCGTTCTCTTCTCCTTTCTCTTCCTCCGTATCACTCCTATCGGACTCAATGTTCTTTCGCAGCTCACTCACGTGCTTCTCATCCAATCCTTCAATGAACCTACCCTTCTCGTCGTCATCCTCAACCTCCTCTTCAAAATCGGCGTTTTTGCGAGCTTTCTTCGCCCGGAACTTCAACCGGGAGTGGGAATTGAGTGCTCTCTTGTGCGTGATCGCCGAGACCATCCTCTTTTCCCCGCCCCTGGCATGATCAAACGTAGGCCTGTGTGCAGATGTCATCGTGTAGCCCCGTTACTCTCCATCCAAGTACAGTACAGTACACTACAGCACAGAACAGTACAGCGGACCGGGCAGAATATCAGGTACAGTAGGCCCTGTAAAAGCTCTTTCTGCCCGTTGCGGAAGAATCTTCTCTTCCCCCGTGCGACCTGCGGGAGCCTCTTTTCTTGTTCCTGGAACAGACAAAACGCCAACACCCGCTAGCTGGGTTCATTTCGTCCTCGGAACACGGCGTAGCGTGAACACATCACACCACCGATAATATGGCAAGTGTGCAGCGTATGCTGGGAGATGGGCCTGAGCAGTTAGTGCAGCAGAAAATCTCCGGAGCCACTGAAACTGCACGGGACGAAGGTGCCCTGGCGTGTGTCACGAACCACAAAGCTGAAACACCTACAGAGATGAGCGAGAATTTAACGACAGATACAGATACAAATTCAAATACGGAAAAAAATATGCCGTCGGTGGCAGATGAACCGGAATCATCCATCGAAGAGACCGAGCCAGAAAAATCATCTACAGAAGATCCTTTTATCTTGACAGATCCAAGTCTTATAAGCAACAGCGAGATAGTTAGTCGAGTCAATATAAAGGATTTTGCATACGACATCACTGATCCGAGACACTTTGGTCTGTATGCTGGTGAAGACGAAGAAGACGAAGAAGACGAAGAATACGAAGACGAGGACGAGGACGACGAATTTGAAAATGAATTTGAGGCCTATGACGACGATGCTGATGGTGATATTAAGTTTGCTAGAGAAGCGTACATAGATGGGGAAGGGTATTCCAAGCAATCAGAATATGATTATAGTGATCATCAACGAAAAAATGTGGTAGAAAATAGCATAGCAACAAATACAAACCCATTTGCAGAAGACAAACACACAGGACGAGACGACGGAAATGTTGCATATGGTATAGAGCATCATACAAATATAGAAAAGTCAAAATACACTACCGAAGATGCAAATGAGGATATCCTACAAGCAGTTGCGTTATACCCCTTTACCCCCGAAAATTCCAATGAGCTTGCGTTGGAACCCGACCAAATTCTCATCATAAACTATGAATGCGGTGATGGTTGGCTCGTTGCTCATGATCCCGCCACTGGCCAGACTGGGTTGGTTCCAAGTGAATACATCCGTATCTTGGAGTTGGGATTACCCTATGACGAATATGACAACGAAGCTTATAATGAATTTGCAGAAGATGCGAAGGACGCACACAAATTCATGCCTGAACTTTTGGCGGATGAAGATGCAAACGACTACGAACCAGTTGAAGGGTTAAAAGAGAGCGTTGATAGGTTATCTATATAGACAAATAAAGAGGAAAAAACTTTGCACATTCTCATATGCGCTTTTGAACGATTTCAATCTCCTTGTTGAATCTCATTCTCCCAATTACTTTCATCGACTCCTGAAGTGTCCTTTTCTTTCAGTAAGAACCCACCCACCTTTTCGAGTAATTCCTTGATGGTATTTTTCAATTCTTCATCGACTTGTGCAGCCACTTCTATATTATGCAAAACTTTGGTGGCAGAACTCAAGGCGAGACGTGAATTATTGATAAATTCATAGCTGGAGTCATTGCTGGAAATATCCTTATTTAAGCTGTACTTCTCAAATTCTCTGCCTATCGTAGTCGATTCTTCTGCAGATACTTTATTTTGTATCCTTAAAGCCTCTAGATAGTTGGCAAATCCTTCAACATATAGCGCTTCAATACCGTCCTCGTTTATATCTCTTGCAGAACTTGCAATATCGGCGGCAGTTTCAAACATTCCCGTTTCGATCGCATATTTGGATAACGTCACTAAAGGTTCGTACATTTCAATATACATCATTTCTATCTCATCAGGATCAATATTGTCGTTTGTATTTGCTATGTCTTCCAACGCTTGTTTCTTTTTCATAAATAATTCCCATGAAGTTGCAATCTCTTTTTCAGCTTCCTTGAATTTTTGTTGCGAAATCCGAACACTGGCAATGACTGAATGAGTTTCCGGGCTCTCAGGGCACATATCCCCCAATGTTTTCGTCCATTTCTCACATTCGTCCTCCGCTTGCGGCAACATACAAAGATCCGTCATCCAGATTTCAACAATCGCCGCAATACCCTGGGTCAGTTTGCTAATTATATATTCACTGATTTTTTCTTCACTTCCATATGCTTGTAGCAATATTTTGACACTGTTATCTATACTATCATCCATCTGGAGTTCACCATTACTCAATGACTCTAATATTTGTGCTTGTTGGATAAGCTTCGCAATACCAACTTCAAGTAATTGAACACCGTTTTCACCACCTATAATCTGGCCTAAATGGAAGAATTTCTCAATTCCGTCCTGTGCAATGGGATCTAATTCACACGCCATAGACAACACCGTAAATGCGGACTCAACGTCACTAGTTTCGAGGTATGCTTCACCTAGAGTTTGCAAGTACAATGGGTTCTCCGCATAGGTCGTTTTAAATCCCAAGAGATCTTGGAGTGCTTGTTCTGGGTCTGTCGGCAACAAAATCGACGCACGATGAATTAGATGTAAAAGTGCATCGTCAGACATTGCGATTGTTCTATAAGCAGGCTATTTTTTCCTGGCTTGCGTAGATCAAGGGATGATGATGAAAAAAACGTATAATATAGCATGGAAAAATTGTTATGGAAAAATAATTTTTTTTTCCAAGTCGCTGTGCAAAGAGAAAAAAAAAACCGATTCATGATGCCAAAGAAGCAGTTTGCCTGTTTTGTCCTCTGAACTTAAGATCGTATGAATATACACAATGGATCCAATCGAAGAACAGCAGCAGGAAATTGAAATTTTACAGTCGATTTACCCTGACGAATTTACTGTTTTAACGCCAACCAGATTTCAAATCAACGTTTTGTTAGACACAGACTCCAAGCGCAAGCATGCCGTACTGTTGGACGTTACGTATACCGAAAACTACCCTGAAACCGTGCCTATATTGAATATTACGGAGGGTGAGACGAATATAGGCGGCGATCAGGATGATTACGATTATGAGGACGATGATGATGACGAAAACGGAGATGGAAATGACGATGAAGAAGATGACCATACAACAAAGAAACTTTTGAATCTTGTTGAAACAATCAACCTTGATAGAGATGACTATGCAGAACTTCTCCGAAAGTTGAGACTTGAAGCAGACGACAATGTGGGGATGCCTAGTGTCTTTTCATTAACGTCATCTTTGAAAGATCATGGTGAAACTCAATTTACTGAAAAGCTTAATAAAAAAGAGGCCGAGATTGTAAAAGCCCGTGAAGAACGTGAACGTGAAGATCAAAAGAAGTTTGTTGGTACCAAGGTGACAACCCAAAGTTTTGGAAAATGGAGACAAAGTTTCAGAAAGGAAATGGGTATAGATAAAAGGCTTGGTGAACGTTATGCCAGTGTGCATATGGGAAGATTAACAGGCAAACAAATTTTCGAGCAAGGTTTAGCTGGTGGCGAAGACTTAGAAGATGTTGCAGATGGTAAGGAAGTTGATGTGACTGAACTGAGGAAGAAAATGGAAGAAACATCGGTTTAATTGTCCCGTATCATAAATGCTATATATAATGTTACACATATATCTAATCTAATAGTCATTGTACGTATATTTGAATGATTCAACGTCGTCTGTGTTGATATCACTGTCCGTTTTTCCGATTTTGCCTTCAATTTTTTTTAACAATTGATTGACGTTTTGCTTGATCTGTGGAGTATTGAACATTGGGGCGGGGCCACCTTGCTCAGCTTCCCAACAATCATTTTTGTACAGCAACCCCCCATATTCAATCTGTGAAAAGAACATTGCAAAATTCGGATCATTAAGTTCGTCTTCATTTTTGTCGGATGATAATAATGTAAGCAGTAAATGTTCATGTTTAACGCTATCTTCAAAATCTTTTTTCTCCAACCTTTCTTCCTCTTCATTACACAAATGTTGTAAAAATTCATGGCCTCTAGTTGTCAAGTCCAGTCCTGTAAAATTTGTGTTTTCATAGTCAGTGTCGAGGACGATAAATTCATCATCATACCATTTGACATCGTACTGGGAACCACCTTCGTCACTTTCAGCTTCTCTATCATTCATGGCTTGAACAAAGTTTTGAATTTCTTCATCAGATTGCAAGTCATCAATGTCTTGAGCACTGTTTAGCATATATGCTTGATCAGTCGACTGATCAACGCCATCTCGCTCATCAGAAGATGCTTCTGTATCACTCGTAGAATTATCTCCCCCGGAACCTATATCCAAATGAATGCTTTCCGTTTCCCCATTAAGAGCAAAATTATCTTGTTCCTTTTTCCTTCCTCGCAATCGCATCCATAGTTCATTCGACGAATTGCATTCCTTACGCATCTCTTCAGCTATCTCACCTACCTCTTCTTTTGTGATTCCAAGTTTCCAGATGTCAAAACAGTCAGGAATAAGTATACCTTTGGGATTCACTTTATTCATAAGCCCATGTTGTTTTGACGACAGTCTTGGATAAAAATTATTTTCTTCATCCGAAGAACTTTCACTATTTGTGGGATCATTAAAATAGTCGACATCCTCCTTAACATTTTGATTTATATTTTTCACATTCAATATGTTAACCATTTTAGTGGGATTTGGTGGAGTTTTCATTGATTTTATAAAATTATCCCACTCGAACTGTTGTTCTATTGTTAGCTCATTCATTTTCTTCTTGAAAAGTCTAGACATCATTTCGCCAGTATAATCTTTGATCAAATTATACATTTCAAATATTGCAAACTCAAGCACAGAAGTTGTTTCTAAAGTTTCACGGTATTTACTCACATTTTGACAATTAACAATATCCAATAAACTCTTCATGTGTTTCATATTAAACAATTCATTACATTTCTCACTTAATTCGGTATAGTATTTCCCCCTATATTCTTCATGTAACTTACTGAACTGAATCTCATCCATCTTTTCAATGCAGCCTGCAAATTTCATTTCTGTTTCGATGTACAAATCACTCATTTCATAAGATATGGGAAATTCATCGGCTGCTAATAGCTTTTTTCGTAGTTCCTTATCAGATTTATATTTTTTCAACTCTTTATCTAGTGCACTATACAAATTCATAACATCCATGGTTGATTTATTGGGTAAGTGCGCAGCTATATCATCAATTTTATTGATACTATACCTTGCTAGTGCTTCATAAAAAATATTTTTTTCCTCAACTGTCCATTCTGAAGCACTGTTCGTATCGTCTATGTATAAATCATCACCTGAAATATATAGTGGTTCTTCTTTTATTTGTAAATCAACGGTATTTCCAAACCCGGTTTGAAACTCAAAAAATTCTTGGAATTCCTTGCATAGCAATTTATAGTACTGTATATTCAAATTTTTCGTGTAATTTCTTGAACATTTCCCAGCAAAAGGTATGAGATCATCAGCCAATTCCCAGTTCATTTCCTCTTTACCCTTAGTTAAGCCGGTATAAATACAATTTAATAAGCTCACGAGAACTTTTCTATATTTCAATACATTGGATGAAGTTTCCACCATATCGATTTTATTGCCGATTTTCCTCCATATTTCCTTATCTTGTGACACAAACCTGTACTGATCCACAAATTTCTCCCATGTGAGGAATGTTAGATGCTCTATTCGACTAAATTGTAGATTAATACCCGATTTACGCGTAAAATATCGTAGTATTTTACCTAATTGATCACCTAGATACTCATAATAGAAATATCCACGAATTGGATCTTCTATCATGCTTTGCTGTAATTCAATTTCATCATCGTCATTGAGTTGAATGGGCGTATATTCAATTTCACTCGAATTATCTTTTCTATGTTTATCTTGTTTGTTTGTCTTTGACACTGTAGAGTTTTTTGAACCGGCTTCGTTTAGTTCTCTGACTTCTGCAACCTTTTGTTTTTTCCTTTTAACGGGAGAGGTTTCAACACTCCGCTCCATTCCGCCTTGAAAGTTTTACCAATAGCGGGCTAGTCCTAGAGACTGCTCTAACCATCTTTAAATTTAGATTTATACATCATGTATTCATGTTTTGTCATTTTCTCGAAAATTTTATTATTTTTTTTTTTTTTCACTCTTCACAGCATTAAATTTCAAGGATTTCCACTGGCCTATATTCAAGCAGACAACTGAAGACAAAATGTTGGGTCGTTATAGGTGTATCAGCAGACAGAGATCACTATGGCCTGTTGTCAAACGTTGGAATTCATCAGCTCACTTAAGTCCCTCGTACGTGTCGAAAGTTAATGAAGTCTCACAAGAGACGGAGGAAACCGAAAAGAAGAAGGAACATCAGGTCGTCGAAAACGAATATCTCAGTTTCCCATGGGAGAAAAAGTCAGAGAAGGAAGATTTACCTTGGGGATCGGATGAAGTTGAGAATAATGCTGAATTCGCCGATCCAGCCAAGCCCGATGTTGTTGATCCATCAAAGAGTGAGTTAATATTGGCCCCATTGAAGAAAAAGTCTTCACCTATTGAGAGGTTGACACCTAGAAAGAAAATGTCATACGTTGACAACTCGTCGAAATTCAGCTTTCAGATTGAACGTGATTATAAAAATTTGATGCAATTTCAGCACAAAGTTACAAGCGACGATTTTATAGACATTATCGAAGAGCTAAAACCTACAACCTCCGTGATTACAATCAAACAATTGACCGACTTATCACTTAATCTGAACAAATCTTTCAGAGTGAAACAAATTAAGCAATATATTGAGCAATCCTGTCCTGAGATCATATTGAAGAAATCCATGTCTAAGAAGCAAATGATTAATAAGATTATAAGTGAGCATTGGAGATTGAAAATTACCCTGGATAAAACAGAAGATTTAGTCAGCGAGACGAGGATTGACTTGTCCAATAAGAGAGACTTGTTTTTACTTTTAAGTAACAGGGGATTTTTGCCACAACATTGGTCGTTGATTGGTGCACAACTATCCCTAGGTAATTCAAGAAAGGAGCTGGTTGTTCGAGGATCGAAAAATATTGTCAATTTCGTACAAGCGTCATGGAATGATCTATTGAATAACATATCCACCGATACGATTAATTTGAGCAGGGTCATCAGTTTCTATGAAAAAATTGGTAAGAAATTTGATATCGAAAAGTTGCAGCAGCAATGTGGGGTTCATTTTGACAAGGTTAGTATTGATGAAAATAGTTATGTTTTGTCCTCCATTAAGAATTCATCCATTGCAAAGGCTAAGAATGAAATGCTTAAGGCTGCAGAGTATAGGTACGGGTGCTTTAAAGAGGTGATGAGCGAATTGATCGATGAGGTGAGTAAACAAGATAAAGAAATGTTGATCAAGACGGAAGTAGGTGATGACACCTTACCATGGTACATAGAACCGGATAATTATTTCAGGTATAGTATTACAAAGAAGAGGTTACGTGAGAGCTTGTTAAGTGATGATGCTATGATTGTCGGGTCGTTAAGTGAAGAAGTGCAAGACTTGAAAGTTGAGGTTGAGGAGGCAAGAGAAAAGTTTGAGTACAACTACGTTCAGAGTGAAGGGGAGCTTAATAAGAAGGATAAAGCTGATGACAGAAAGGATAAAAAATTCTTTCACATTTTCGAAAGTGTAAAAGACAACTCTGTGTCTAATACTGCAGATAAGCTAGATATTGAGAAACTTGAGAAAAAGCTTATTGAACCCGAATTCAAGGGTAGAGATGATGTCAATAAGTTAATGTTGGACAACGTTGTCAATGTCAAGTTTGGTAAACTATTGTTTGAAAGGGACAATGAACAGAATACTTTTTTCCATGAGAACTTACCAAAAGTGGTTAGAAATTTGGGTAAATTAGAACTGATGAACAAGGAATCCAGGCTGTTTGGAGCAACCGGTGGTATCATGAACCGATTCAATAAGCAATTATACGTCAAATTGATACCCAATGGGTTCTGGGGAAACAATTTTGATACCTTCATTAACTATCCCAGCATTGAAATATTATTTAATCTAAAGGATGGTAAGCTTGAGGTGAACAATTTTTCATCCTTTGTATGTGAGTTTGAAGAGAATATCGAGGTTGGTCTGCCGGATAATGACATTGACATGAAGTTCCAGAGCAGCTATAACTCCATGCTGGTATATAACCGAGACCAGTGGATATTAAACGGACGTTCTGAGGAGGAGTTTAGAGGGTTGGATAAGGAAAGTCAGGAGAATGATATTACGGCAAACAAAAAGCAGATCAATATGATCATATCGCAGATCGGTAAGAGGCAGTTTGACGTGAGAAGGACGGAAGGGTTGAGAGGGATGTTGCACCAGTTCAAATACAAACCATATGTGTTTAACATCATCAAGCCAGGCACGGGCACGACCACTAAACACTTGAAGACGGAGACTGTAAAGTATTCGCCCATCAAGGTTGAGTTCGTGAAGAATATCGAGTTGGATTACCAAGGGTTGCCGGTGCTATTCGAACTGCGTGACGACGGAGAGGACGAGCGTGCAGAGGTGTCGATGTTGAAAGAGGGCGTGGACATGGCGGAGTTTGTGGCCAAGTCTGCTGGCCTTGCCCGATTCCTGTCCAGCTAACTAGGTGGGTGAATGGATGGGTGGATGGATAAATAGATAAACCGATAGATATATATACACTAAAAGAAAAGAATATAAAGTGATTTTTTTCAGATGCACCAGGCCAACAACCTTTCGGCTTGTTAGGTAGTTATTTTAGTATTGCTTAGACACTACTTGTACTGAAAAAAAGTCGCTTGTATATTGCTAAATAAGCAAACATGTTGAAGTTTTCCAGGTTTGCTGTGTGGGTATCCACAGTTTTAACATAGCGATGAAGTTGCCGTGTGATGTACTCCGGATGCCTCAAGATCTTGCGAAGCCTGCCAAGACCCTTATGCTTCTTCCGAAGTACACCACACGTCGGTCGACGCGACGATAGACGCGTCAGCCCCAAAGCACATGCAAGCTTGGGGAAAAGCAACGCGCCGGTCGACGCGCCGGTCGACGCCGGGTGGGCGGTGCGTGGCGATGGGCGAGGACTGGCGGTGCTGGAAGACCGAGATCGAGGCCACCTTGCCACTTGAAATTGCAGTTCCCTTTTGCCTCCGGACTGGTACTGTCTTCTTCCTGGAATTGCCTTCGGAAACAAGTTATTCATACAATCAAAATGTCCACTACTTACTTCGACGTTACTGCTAACAACCAACCATTAGGTAGAATTACCTTCAAGCTTTACTCCGACGTCCCAAAGACTGCTGAAAATTTCAGAGCTTTATGTACTGGTGAAAAGGGTTTCGGTTACAAGGACTCAATTTTCCACAGAGTCATTCCAGACTTCATGTTACAAGGTGGTGACTTCACCAACTTTAACGGTACTGGTGGTAAGTCAATCTACGGTGCTAAGTTTGCTGATGAAAACTTCATCCACAAGCACACCAAGCCATGTCTTTTATCCATGGCCAATGCAGGTCCAAACACCAACGGTTCCCAATTCTTCATTACCACTGTCCCATGTCCATGGTTGGATGGTAAGCACGTTGTCTTTGGTGAAGTTATCGACGGTCAAGACATTGTCAAGAAGATTGAAAGCTTTGGTTCCAATTCTGGTGCAACCAAGGCTGAAATCAAGATTACTGCTTGTGGTCAATTATAAGTTTTTCACTTTCCATAATTATCTGTATTCTTTTTAATCTGATTTTTTATTCATTTTAATAGCAATGTTTATGTTCATATCCATGTGACTGTTCTACGTACATGTGCATGTGCTTGCGCAGTTGCAATGTATTGCCTAGATATATACGGTGACGGCATATAGTTTCAGTAATAGACCGCACGTGGAAAATTTCGTGACGATTTTCCAAAATTGTTTTTTTTTTTTTTTTTTTTTTCCAGTTTCCTCGAGAGACGGTGAAGAGTGAGGTGGATCTGACTCATTGCAGACACATGAATCTCACACATCACGTATTTAGGGAAGTCTCGGTCTGCCTGTAGCTACTCAACACTTTCATTTTTGACCTCTTTAACCGTCCAGCTTAAAGCAATATAGAAGATATGGAATTAGTGAACCACATGAGCGATAGACTGCTTTTTGCAGTCCCTAAGAAGGGAAGACTCTACGAGAAATGTACGGCCATGTTGAAAGGTGCCGACATCCAATTCCACCGGTCCAACAGATTGGACATTGCACTTTGTATCAACCTACCGATTGCACTCATCTTCTTACCTGCTGCAGACATCCCCACTTTTGTTGGGGAGGGTAGATGTGACGTGGGTATCACCGGATACGACCAAGTTGAAGAATCGGAGGTTGATGTTAAGATGGGCACGGACTTGTCGTTTGGTAAGTGCAAGTTGCAGATCCAAGTGCCACTGAAGGGACCATATGAGAAGGCGGAGCAACTGATTGGTAAGACGATTGTGTCGTCGTTTGTCAATCTCACGAGAAAATATTTTGAAAAACTGGAGGGTGTGGCAGAGGGCGGGGAGTTGAAGACGAAGATCAAGTACGTGGGTGGGTCAGTGGAGGCCTCATGTGCGTTAGGAGTGGGGGATGCGATAGTCGATCTCGTTGAATCGGGCGAAACAATGAAGGCTGCTGGATTGCACGCCATTGAAACCATTTTGGAGACGTCGGCGCATTTGATCTACTCCAAACACCCATCCCACCCAGAATTGCTGGAGTTGATCAATTCCAGATTCGAAGGTTTGTTGGCCGCCCAAAAGTACGTTCTCTGTAACTACAACGCACCGAGGGCAAAGCTACCGGAGCTATTGAAAATCACGCCTGGTAGAAGAGCCGCCACGGTTTCGCCCTTGGAGGATGATACCTGGGTTGCGGTGAGTAGCATGGTGGAGAGGAAGGACATTGCGGTGAAAATGGACGACTTGAAGGTGCTTGGCGCCTGCGACATTTTGACTTTCGAAATCACCAACTGTAGAGTCTAGCACCGGTCTTTTCCCTTGCCTTTGCCTTCTTGCTGTGAAGTAATGCTTTCGTATAGTGTTTTATAAAGTCTGTGCAAGGTTTCGAGACTGTATTGAGTTGTTTGCCATTCGTATGGCCGCATTCCCTCGTCTGCAAGACGCAGTCGATAATCTGCGGTGTCCGTCCTCTGTTCTCCCCTCCACACTTTTTTTTTGCTCAAATAAGCGGTGTTACGAGTAGGTGGCCTTGCATGCACATGTATAAGGACACTCAGACGCACAGACGCACAGACGCACAGACGCATTGCAAATCCGGTGTATATTATATAGATATGTGCATGCGAGTGTGGAATATATACGATGCGTACGGAGAAGCGTGCGATTGCGGTCCAGACGGGATGGATTTCGTTTAACCGCAACTGCGGGGCTCCTGTGGGCCGTAACGTGATACTCAGAGATATTGCAATGTAAAGCAATGCAATGTGAACCACGACACACACGGCACACACGGCAAGCACGGCAAGCACGGCAAAGAGTTCCTCAACAGCGCCGACACCCGTGCACCCGTGCACCCGCCGGACGCGCCGTGCCGCCGGAACGGGCGATCCCTGCGGCCCGCCTGCTTTTTTCTTTATTTCTGTCTTTGTTCCTGTCTCTGTCCCCACCTTCGCCTTCGCTCTCGTCCTCGCTCTCGTCTTTGTTCCGTCCGCATCTGTGTCCATCTTTGGCGCCGCACCCAAATTGCTTCCTCCTTCTCCCTTTGTCCTCCCACATTCAAATATCCTCACGCCTCACGCCTCACGCCTTCATGCACCCATATCCCATATCCCATATCCCATATCCCATATCCCATATCCCATATCCCATATTCCGTATCTCATATCTCTCATATCTCTCATATCTCTCACATCTCTCACATCTCTCACATCTCTCACATCTCCCATTTTGGCCTCCGCTGTTTGCTCACTACCAGTACACACCTCACACACCACACACACCACACACACCAAACACACCCACTCTGAGCCTACCACTCTGAACGCCTCACACGTGCACGCAGTTCGCCACTACCCCGCCCAAGATTCCGCCACAGCAATCGGATCGGCGCCTCGCCCTACCTCTATTTAAGCGTCCCTGCAGCAGAAATACAACTCACACGTTTGCCGCGCAGATCTCGCTTCGGTTGCAGGAAGCCATCTTGGGGCCCAGAACTGCAAAAATAGACGCTTGGTCTGTTGAATATGCTAATTTTTCTGGGGTTGGGCTTTTTTTTTTGGCTGCTCTTTGGCTGCTGTTGCTGTTGCTGTTGTTGTTGCTGCTGCTGCTCCTCTTAATTGGGGATTCTTTAGACGGTGATGGCAAACATGCTTAGAAAATTGTGGAGCGAGATCAAGATTGCGGACGTTTGCAAAAGTAGAACAACAGGAATCTCAGATATAAAAAGAATGCCCATTTGCCATGTTCAAATCTTCTTCTCCTTCTGTTTCCAAATTATCTCTTAATTCTGCTTCAACAACAATCCACGATCCCCAATCCTCAATACACTCGCTAGCATGATAATCAACTTTCTGTACACATTTCTGCTATTCCTTTCGTTCACCACTGCAGACATACAAACCAGTGTGGTTGGTTGTAACTTCGACGCAATAAGTTCGGTTTCAGGTTTTAATGCCGCTCTCTATGGTTACACCACTGATCAAACGTCGGTTTATTCCGATCCAGCTTTCTACGACGGAGGCTTCAAGTCTGGTTCCTTGGTAGGTAATGCTAACAGTATCGTCTCCCTCACTTTCAGTGTCCCAGGTGGACAACAAAATGTTTTTGGTGTCAGTGTCAATAGTTCAAACTTTGCTATGGAACTTACAGGTTACTTCAGGGGTAAGTTTTTACATTACAAATTTCGGCTTTTTATTTTATCTTTCAATCAAATACTAACCCTTCACTTTTCTCCTTTCATACAGCTCCTGTTTCGGGTATCTACATGTTCGACATGACTAAGATCGATGACGGTGCCATGGTATTCTTGGGTACTGCCGCATATGACTGTTGTGAACCAGGATCAATTCCAACTGGTAATGCCGACTCCGCCATCATGTTCTCATATAAAGCATGGAACCAGCCTTCCGATGCATCCCTTGTGTGGGTTTACCTAGATTCTGACTCTTACTACCCAATTAGAATTGTCTACGTGAATGTCATTTCGGCTGGTGGTATCGAAATGTTGGTGCAAGCTCCAAAAGCTGCTTCCCCTGTCAACATCGGTGCGTTGGTTTATCAATTAGAAAACAATTCTGCAAACGTTTGTACCCCCACAACAATTAAAACCTCCTACTCTTCATCAACAACGTACCTCTTCAGTGGTCAAACTGCAACCACCATCTTTGTTCCAACCGCTACTGTTGTTCAAGGTTCAACCAGTACCGTTATTCAAGAGCAAGTGTATTTCACAACCATTCAAACTATACAAACTAAGACTGTTTCCGGATCCTCCATATATACCTCCTCTTACTATACCACCATAGTCACCAATTATCAAACGTTGGCTGCCGAAATCATCGTTTATGGTGTTCCTCAATTATCAACGACCACAGTCTATGCTGCTATCACCAAAACTTCCACAATAACATCTTCTGTTGTCCAAACCGTTGCTACCGGTATTATCACTTCGAGTATTGTTGTCGTGGAAATTCCTAATTTACAATATACCTACATCCCGACGAATGTTGCTACCACTGAAACACACACAAGCGCAATTGTAACTACCATTGCTGGTGTGCCAACCACTTCATCCATAATTGTCGTCATTGGTCCTTCAGTTACAACATCTTATTCATACTACACTGGTACTACAGTCACAACTTATATGGTTACAACTGTCTATGTTGCCTCTGGCACAACTCATACAAGTCGTTACGTTGAAGTTAATTATCCATACTCTAAAAGTACAACCACCTGGGCTAACGGTTATTATTCAACCTCAACAAGAACTTATTTAGTTACCTCAACTTCGACAACTTATTCAACCGAAGCCATCGTTAGATATGTCCCTTCAATTAGTTATTCGTACACATCCGGTACCGGCGCTGGTTCTCAAGTTACAAAAGTGATTGCCACCACCGTTGGCACTAAAGCATCAACATATTTGGAAGTGATTGTTTACTATCCAACACCATCAACTGTTCTTTCCGTTGGTACAGTTGATACCACTATTTTGACCACCAAGGGTTCCACCTATTATGTGGTCGAACAAACAAGTTTCCCAACATCTACTTCTTATGGGACAAATACTGTTTCCTGGTACACGACTTATACCCCTATAGTTACATCAAGTTCAACTGAGTGGATTTACGTTGTTGTTTATCCGACACCTCAAACTGCAATTTCCCAATGGTCAGGTCTTTACACCTCCTATTCAACAAGCACTTTATACTATGGCTCAACCTCGGTCCGTGGTTTCCAAGTCATTGAAAACGTTCCATATTATTCAACTTCCATCTCTGTTTGGTCAGGTACTTCTTACCAAACTGTTATAAAGACCGGTACATTTTCCAATCAGTTCGGTGCTCTAACAACGTCAACTTATCAGGTTGTTTATAGACCTAACTTACCAACAACAACAACTCAATGGATGAGACCACAAACTTCAACTCAATTCACTGTGACTACATTGACCGGTCCTGATGGATTCCCTGTTACAACCTCAGAGGCAATCGTTTATGTTCCGGGAAGCTCAATTGTTTCATCATGGACAACTGAATCTATTCCAGGCCCTTGTACTACAACCAGTTATTCCACTTCATTTCTCACTGAAACTCTATCTGGATACTTAACAGTCGTTGGTGTGAATTACATTTACGGCCCTTCACTTGCATGTTACGTACCTCCACCATGTACAGTATCAACCACAATTACGACGACTGCTTCTGATTGTCAGAATCACTTGGTTACCCATGTTTTTTCCACAACTGGCCCTGATTTAGCGGTTACTGAAACTATTCAAGTTGTTGTTCAAACTCCAGTTTCAGGTTGTAGCAAAGCAAGTTCTGTTCCATCTTCAGCTCCATCTTCGAAACCAAGTTCTGTTCCTTCATCGAAGCCATCTTCGGCTCCTTCATCGAAGCCAAGTTCAGCTCCATCATCGGTTCCATCTTCCAAGCCAAGTTCAGCTCCATCATCGGTTCCATCATCGAAGCCTAGCTCTACTCCATCTTCTGTTCCATCATCGAAGCCAAGTTCAGCTCCATCATCGGTTCCATCTTCCAAGCCAAGTTCAGCTCCATCATCGGTTCCATCATCGAAGCCTAGCTCTACTCCATCTTCTGTTCCATCATCGAAGCCAAGTTCAGCTCCATCATCGGTTCCATCTTCCAAGCCAAGTTCAGCTCCATCATCGGTTCCATCATCGAAGCCTAGCTCTACTCCATCTTCTGTTCCATCATCGAAGCCAAGTTCAGCTCCATCATCGGTTCCATCTTCCAAGCCAAGTTCAGCTCCATCATCGGTTCCATCATCGAAGCCTAGCTCTATTCCATCTTCTGTTCCATCATCGAAACCAAGCTCTACACCATCATCGGTTCCATCATCGAAGCCAAGTTCTGCTCCATCATCGGTTCCATCATCGAAGCCTAGCTCTACTCCATCATCGGCTCCTTCATCGGTTCCATCTTCCAAGCCAAGTTCAGCTCCATCATCCTTACCATCATCTGCTCCTTCATCTTCTAAGGTTACAACATCATCATCTTCCTCTTTGTCATCTTCTAAGGGCACAACATCATCATCATCATCTTCTTCTTCTTCTTCTTCTTCGGCTTTGTCATCTTCTAAGGTCACGACATCATCATCATCATCTTCTTCTTCGGCTTTGTCATCTTCTAAGGTTACAACAACATCATCATCATCATCATCATCATCATCATCATCATCATCATCATCCTCTTCTTCGTCATCTTCTTCGTCATCTTCCCAGGTCACATCCTCTTCCTCATCATCATCATCATTACCAACAACAACACCAACAACAGTATCAACTACAACAACTGTTTACACCCAAGCATCGGATTGTTCTTACACTGATAGTACAACATCATTCGACACTACTGGTGTAAACCAGGTTGTTACTCATGTAGTTAAACACATAATCTCAACTCCACAACCATCATGTAACGTTATTATTACAACTGAACCTGCTCCGGCTTGTGTTTCATTGACTTACACATCTTTCATTGGAACCACTGATTATCAGGGTAAATATGTCAATGCAACATTAATTGTTATTGAAACTCCAAACTTGACATGCTTAATATCGAGTAGTTCAAGTTCAAGTTCAAGCTTAAGCTCAAGTTCAAGTTCAAGTTCAAGTTTGAGTTTAAGTTCAACTTCAAGTTCAAGTTCAAGTTCAAGTTCAAGTTCAAGTTCAAGTTTGAGTTCAAGTTTGAGTTCAAGTTTGAGTTCAAGTTCAAGTTCAAGTTCAAGTTCAAGTTTAAGTTCAACTTCAAGTTCAAGTTTGAGTTCAAGTTCAAGTTCAAGTTTAAGTTCAAGTTCAAGTTCAAGTTCAAGTTCAAGTTCCAGCACAAGTGTAAGCTCAACCTCGAGCCTAAGTTCAACCACTGGTTCCACATCAGCAGGTCCAGGTACGATTACGGTGTCAACCACAACAACTTCCTCAGTTACTTGTACCGAAGAAGCATGTAAAACATCCCCTACCAGTCCAGGAGGTCCAGGTACGATTACGGTGTCAACCACAACAACTTCTTCAGTTACTTGTACCGAAGAAGCATGTAAAACATCCCCTACCAATCCAGGAGGTCCAACCACAAAATCTACACTAACAGCTTCAGGTACGACAACTTCTACTACAGAACCTGTCTCTCCACAAGGTCCAACCACGAATTCTACACCAACGGCTCCAGGTACGGTTACTGTGTCAACCACAACAACTTCTTCAGTTACTTGTACTGAAGAAGTATGTGAGAACACTATAGTTCCAGGTACTCCAAAAGAAACTACAACACCACCAGCGGGTGCAGGAACCACATCAACTCCAGGCTCACCAAACGGTACTACCTTGACTACTACCACCAGCCCTAACCCTGCGGGTAATCCAACCACTGCACTCACCGTGGGCACAGCAAATGGTAATACGGTTACTGTTCCGGAACAACCTTCTGAGTCTGAAACTCAAACAAACACAAATGGCCAAACATCTGTTAGTGTTTATAATGGTGGTGCACAAAGAGGTAGATCTTCTGTTTTTTCATCATCCATATATTTCTTGCTCTCCATAATTTTGGTTATTTGAGTTTTCCAGGGAATCAATTTTTTTTTTTCGGTTACTAGACATTCCAAACTTAGATTAAGGTTCTTAATCGTTCAGGTTTCGATCTATTTCATTTCTTCTCACCATCTTTTCGTTTTATGATATTAACATTTTGTTAGTACGGCCATCTCAAATTCGTAATGGCTGAAATTGCGGAATGGGTTTCATTCTCAGTATGTTTTATTTTATTTAGTTTTTTATAATCAATGCGATACCACTTTAAACAGTAACAGCTAAATTCATGTTGCCAAACAAAACCAGAGCCGAAAGTGAAAGCGTCGCGAAAAATAGTTTCTACGGGCTTAAAAGTCCAAAAAAGAATCTGGCCTTAGGGTGTTTTGTTGCCTTTGCTTCAAAGACTGGCCTTACGTCAAATCGGACACCGCAGAAGCGTAGTGCAACAATTATATCAGCTTCACACATAAAACATATCAATGTCTCAGTCCCCAGGATCACATACAGACAACTTAGAGACATCCAAGAGTGAGAACAACGATTATAGTCAACCAGGTCCAGCAAATATCCATTCCGAGGGTGTAAACAGGTCCAAAGATCAGAGTTTAAATCAATTTACCTTAGACCGCGATTTTGAAAACAATTTAGATTTTGCACTTGAAAACATAGACCAGAACAATTTTAATACGAATCCGTTTATTCTGGATAACGGTAATAATAGCAACATCAACAAATCAAGTGATAATTTGGATTCTTTTTCACTGAAAAGCCTTCATAGATCATCAAACGTATCTGAAAATTTGAGTTCAAATATGAACAACAAACTGAATTACAATTCTGCAAATTCAGACTCAAACTTAAACTCAAACAATGATCAAAATAAAAATTTGTCAAATTCTTTATGGTCGAAAGGTGTCTCTTCAGTTTATAACACAACAAAACGACTGATACTGCAAAATAAGAAAAAGATACGGTTACCTGATGAGTACGAAGGGAGTAGTACCATTAATAACATTAATAATCTTGCAGAATCAAAGTCAAGAACAATTATACCTCATATGGATTCAATATACTCTTCAAATGCGGTTTCCAACGCAAAGTATAGTGCATTCTCTTTTTTACCTATTATATTGTATGAACAGTTTAAATTCTTTTTCAACTTATATTTCCTCTTAGTTGCACTTTCACAGGCAATACCCGCGTTGAGAATAGGGTATTTGTCATCATATGTTGTTCCATTAGTTTTCGTTTTATCTATTACCATCTCGAAGGAAGCAATTGATGATCTTTTACGTCGTCATAGAGATAGGGAGCAAAATAATGAAACATTTGAGGTTCTAGGGTCTTCCAAACCTGTAATGGCTAAAGATTTAAAATGCGGTGATATGGTAAAACTTTACAAAGATGTCAGAATACCAGCAGATATGATCTTGCTTCAATCAAGTGAAAAAAATGGGGAGTCATTTATTAAAACAGACCAACTAGACGGTGAAACGGACTGGAAATTGCGTATTGCATGCCCATTGACTCAAGTATTGCCTGAAACCGAATTAGAAATGATTAAAATCCAAGCGCAATTTCCAGATAAAGACATCCATAAATTTTTAGGAAATTTGACTTATGGTGATAATATTTTAGGTTTAACAGTGGATCAAACTCTTTGGGCAAATACGGTTTTGGCGTCAGGAACTTGTATAGGGTGCATTATTTATACAGGTAACGATACGAAACAAGCTATGAATACTTCTTCTCCTTCGGTTAAAGTTGGATTGCTGGAACTAGAAATCAATCAAATATCCAAGGTTCTTTGTATTTCAGTGTTTCTTCTCTCTGTTGGATTGGTTGCTTGTGAAGGCTTCAGCTCAGATTGGTATATTGATATCATGAGATTTCTAATTCTTTTTTCAACTATTATCCCCGTTTCATTACGTGTCAATTTAGATTTAGGCAAGTCAGTCTATGCATACCAAATTCAACATGATGCTAATATTCCTTCAACGATTGTTAGAACATCGACTATACCTGAGGATCTTGGTAGAATTGAGTATCTACTTACAGATAAAACTGGTACTTTAACACAGAATGAAATGGAAATGAAAAAAATCCATTTAGGTACTGTCTCTTATACAGGTGATACAATGGATATGGTTACAGAATACATCAATCTTTATGGAGATAATACAGCAAAGCCAACGTCAAGGCGTGATCTTGGGGCTCGCGTACGTGATTTAGTTCTTACCCTAGCCATCTGCCATAATGTTACACCCACAATGGAGGAAAGTGTTTTAGAATACCAAGCTGCATCTCCCGATGAAATTGCGATTGTCAAATTTACTCAATCAGTTGGTTTATCGTTAATCAAACGCGATAGGAACAGTTTAACTCTTTTACATTCCTCTACTGGTAAATTGTATGAGTTTGATATTTTACAAGTTTTTCCGTTTAATTCAGATACTAAAAGAATGGGTATAGTTGTGCATGACAAAACAAAAGATTCATTGTGGTTTTATGAGAAAGGTGCAGATACTGTCATGTGCAAAATTGTTGCTCAAAATGATTGGTTAGAGGAAGAAACTAATAACATGGCTCGGGAAGGTTTAAGAACTTTAGTTATTGGAAGAAAAAAGCTAACCTCAAATGTTTGGGATAAATTCAAGTCAGCTTATGAGAATGCGAGCTTATCAATGTCAAATAGAGATGCTCAAATGCAAAAAGTCGTTACCCAATATTTGGAATATGATCTTGAACTACTGGGCTTAACTGGTGTCGAAGATAGGTTACAAGTTGATGTCAAGCCGTCGATTGAAAGTTTAAGAAATGCAGGTATAAAGATTTGGATGCTAACAGGTGATAAAGTTGAAACAGCAAAGTGTATTGGTATCAGCAGTAAATTAATTTCTAGAGGTCAATACGTTCATACTATCGAAAAACTAAACAATTATGAAATTGCATTGCAAAAGATTGAAATCTTGAAAACAAACGTTGATGCTTGTTTATTAATCGATGGTGAGTCATTATCTATTTACTTGCATTTTTTTCCTAATGAATTTTTTGAAATTGCCAAGCATTTACCATCAGTTATTGCATGTAGATGTACACCACAGCAAAAGGCCGATGTTGCATTGATGATCAAACAGCTGACAGGAAAGCGAGTTTGTTGTATTGGTGACGGAGGTAACGATGTGAGCATGATTCAATCTGCCGATGTTGGCGTTGGTATTGTCGGAAAAGAAGGTAAACAAGCATCCATTGCATCTGATTTTTCGATCATACAATTTTGTCATTTGACTAAATTATTGTTATGGCATGGTAGAAATTCTTACAAGCGCAGTGCTAAATTAGCTCAATTCGTAATTCATCGTGGTTTGATTATTTCAATATGTCAGGTTGTTTATTCCATTTCTTCTAAGTTTGAACCATTGGCGCTATACCAAGGCTGGTTAATGGTTGGTTATGCAACATGTTATACAATGGCACCCGTGTTTTCACTTGTTTTAGATTATGATGTTAGTGAAAATTTAGTCACTTTATATCCTGAGCTTTATAAGGAGTTGACTGCTGGGAAGTACCTTTCCTTCAACACATTTTTTGTTTGGCTGTTTGTTTCGATCTTTCAAGGTTGCGTCATACAAGGAATTTCTCAAGGCTTATTAGGATTGGAAACATTGAAATTTACGTCATTAGTGGCACTTTCATTTACTGCACTTATTTTGAACGAATTAGTTATGGTTGCATTAGAAATCAATACGTGGAATCAATCTATGCTTTATTCTGAACTAATTACGCTAGCGATTTATATTGGCAGTGTTCCATTCTTGTCAGAATACTTTGATTTGAATTATGTTGCAAGTTTTTCGTTTTATTGGCAATGTGCATTGATTTTATCAATTAGTTTGTTACCTATTTGGGCAGCCAAGGCAATCAATCGAAAGTTACGTCCTCCAACATATGCTAAGGTTCAACAGGTTTGAATGGGGTGTTTCTCTGAAACATATCTGTGTATCAAGGAAGAGATTATAACATGTATAAATAAGTTAGATGCCGCATACGGTTTGATTGTTTTTTAGCTTTACTTAGTTGCAAACAAACTAGCTAGTACTATTCATTATTTTCAGCATTATTTCCATTTTCCTCTTCAAAAACGTCATCACCATTTGTATCGTTGACTAAATTCAGTTCTTCTTCAGTGTCATATAAATCATCAGCATTGATATTTTCCACACTATTCCTTCGCTTTAAACTTTTAGCACTGCGCTGTTGAAACTCTTTAGTGTGTGCCTTTGAAATAATTTTTGATATTTGTTGCCAGTTCGAATGCCTGACCGTTCCGGCTGTAATCTGTGTCGCTGAACTGAAAATACTAATGATATCATCACCATCATCAGGTCCGGTACATATGGCACTAATACAGGGTGACTCTAAATCTGAGGCAACACTAACTGAGAATGGGCTTGAGTTTTCTTCCAAATTTATTGGTTGAATGTTGGTTTTTTGAAAAAAAGAATGAACATTTACGCCTAAAAATTTTTTTGCAAAATGTGCCAGTGATGTTGATTTGATTATAGATGCATCCGTATATCTGTAAGGCAGTGGACAAACGCGTGAAACACGAAACAGATTAACGTTAGTTGCATGTTCGTTTTCCATTCTAAAAAAAATCCATACAAATCTTCTTACAATTTCGGACATTGCAACTACAAATGCCGTTAATGCACTATGTGATATTTTGTATGGGGTAAAAACATATAGCATCCATTGAAATCTCAGTATTATGTCAAAAAGCATGGCAAAATAATAAATCCGCTTTCTTTTGTATATTAGAACATCACGAAGTAAGTAATTTTGCGATGTTAGTTGCAGTAACGACCAGTCCATACAGATATCCCAAAATGAGCTGTAAAGGGAATTCAAAGTTGAAATGAAAATAAATAATGTTGTTAAATTGAAATTTGACTGCATAGCTGAAGTTTCATCAACATTTCTATAGGTTGCCATACGATAAGTCGACAAAACGTAAAAATAGGAAGTTGTAATCAAATACTTTGCTAAGTTTGCAGAATGTGGGAACCAGTCGCCAGTGTCCAACAAACGACGCAAACATTGCATTGATCTCCAAAGTGGAGGGACACATGCAAATATACCGAATAAACGAGATTTCATGGGACCACACGAAAAACAATTTTCCCAATTTTTATTTTCTAAGCAACACAACAAATAAATATTGGATATGGAGTATGTTAAGGAGCATGAAAGCACACCCATGAAAAAATCTCTAAATTCAACAGGATAAAACCCACTCAGAAGCAACCTAAATACTGAAACAATAAACCAAATGCGTGCTTTGAGGTAAAAAATATTAAATGGACAAAATAGGATAAGTAAAGTGATGTAGAAATAAATACAAAAACAAGTTTGTGGGTCAGTAATGTTTGTAATTGAAGCACTCAAACTGAAGTATGCAATCAAGCTTCCAAAAAATAACAAAGTCGATGGAATAATTAAGAATTGTTTATAATCTAATGCATCTTGAGGATTTAGCTCAAAAATCAATTTGTAGTTGATCCTATATTTACTCCAAACAACACAGTTTAGAGTAAATAATAAAGCGGTAAAAATGAACAAAAATACAGAACCCCATAGCTGAAATAAATATTTTCCATTGGGAAAATCACCAGATTGAATTTTTGCAGTCATATCCGAAATGAAAAAATATAGGAAAGGAACGGAAATTCCGATTAAATAACCACTCAGAAAGTTAGGCACATAATAGGTTTTAGTTTTTTCAAAAGATCTTAATTTTGTAATTGCAGTTTTTCTGTGACCATCCTCAAAATTTTCAGTAAATAAGTCTTCAATAGCCTGTGTTAAATGATCCAGTGCGTCAGAGGTGCTAAAGTACGTCTGATCAACCTTTTCGATGTACTTACACAAAATCGAGTCATGACACTTTTTATCATACTTTTTCACCAGTTTTCTGAATGCAGTTCTGTTGATTACACGGAAAGATTCTAAAATCTCTAGGGTATGGTACAATTCACAAAAAGCTTTTTTAATCATAATTTTCGAAATAAATAACGGTTTTTGTAAGTTATGGGATATTGATTCATCACCGTTTGAAAATTCTGTTTCTTCCAAACTACACTTTTTCCAAAAGTAATTTGGAAGTGATGGCATTTCAAAGTAGTTGAAAATAAAGTGAACACGCTTCAAAGCAAAAATGTTTTTCGAAAAACTTTTTGGTGAACATGTTCTTTCCTTAAATGTACTTTGATGCACACATCTAGCAGAAATTTGCGAATGCGGTGAAGATACCTGTTTTTTGGAAATTGTTTCGTTATCTTTAAGTTGGTCCAGCTGATCTAACAAAACAATAAATCTTTTTGTACATTCCGCTTCCTTACTTTTATAAAAAGTATTTACTTTTAATAATTCGCAATCCACCCAGTTCACAAATTGCTGTTTGGCTAATTGGGTGATATTGTTGTTTTCATCATTTAATGAAACCTCTTTACGACGAATATAGAGTATGCTGGTTGAATGTGAGCGATGATAACCTGTTGGATTAGTATATGAAACATGCGTCGACTCTGGATTAATTAAAGCAGTGTTTATGCCTTGATTGTTAAGCTTATCTATAAGAGAAACCACTCTAACGTTTTCCTCATTATCATCGTCATTGCCGTAATCAGCAATACTTTGTTCTTCCAAACTTAGCCCGTTACTGCTACCTGGAGTGCTCGAACATGAACTTTTTGTCTTATTTCTGTGTGGCTCATGATCATCTGACAAAATACTTTGATGACTTGCATTGCTGAACAAAGGGGTTCCCCTATATGCATGTTTTGCTGCTGATTCAGCAACACAGGAACAATCTGGAAACGTCTCCAAAAACTTTTTCAGCCTGATAAGCTTGCTTTTTCCCTGAAAATAGTCCAAGTACTGTGAACGCCATTCAGAGACGACATTGCTCTCTATAAAGTCTCCGAACTTCATACGAATTCTTATACGGTTGAGGTATATGCATACATATATAGGTGATACAGGAAGATCTTATCGTGGTGCATTTCTCTTCTGCGTCTGACAAAAAATTTTGCATGAAAGTCACACCATTCTCGAACACTTCTCTACAGCTAACAGGCCCTCTACTACTGTCCCCGCTGCATAATTCGTGACAGCCCTGACAGACCCATCAGTGCCGCCACCAGCACCACCACCACCGGCACTACCACCGGCTACCAACTGCACCCCCAGAAGCCCCCGGACACCCCCACAACAGACGCTCAATGGCGCTGCCGCCCAGATGATGTCACTGCACAGCCACGCTCAAAGCTTCTGCGTTCTACCTTTCTTCCTCTTCCTCTTCTTCTTCTTCTTCTTCTTCTTCTTCGTCTTCCTCCTCCTGCTTGTTCACCTTTCTTCTTTGGAAATCCTTAATGTGTGCACTACGCATAACGCTAGATAGTTCTTGCATGTATCTAGAAATTGACGAAAAAACTCCACTACTGTAACCTTCATGATCCGGGTGATGCTCTTCGTTATGATCTTCGTTCTCATCAGTTGCAGGACGACTGTATGTATTTCTAGTTGGTGTTTCACCAAAGGAAGTAGGTATTACGGTAGACGCAACAAGATTACTACTCCCCAAACCGACACCACTTGAATGTGCTGAAAATGCCGTTTCTGGTGTCCGAACATGAACATTTTTACCACTCTCAATGTCGCTTTTTCCCCTACCTCTAAGACACTGTTCACTTAAATCCTTACTTCCGTCATTCAACACCCCAATGCTGTTTTTAGATAATATTCCACGTTTTATAGTAGGATACGGAAGCGGAGACTCACGCGATGCACGGAATAAATGAACGTTGGTTGCATGTTCATTCTCCATACGAAAAAAAATCCAGATAAATCTTCTTAAAATTTCAGCAATTGCAATAGAGAATGAGGTGATAGCACTTTGCTGGATTTGCTTCGGAAATAGTACATAGAAAACCCACTGAAATCTCAAAATGACATCAACAATCATGGCACTGTAATAAACACTCGGATATTTGAATGTAATTTCATCACGCAATAAGAAATGTTTGGAGTCAAACTGAAGCAATGACCAATCCATAATAATATCCCAAATACTCGAATAAACAGAATTCACTGTAGCCCAGAAAATCAATAATGCACGATACTTTTGGATTGTTTGGATTCTGTATAATGATAATGACATATAATACAGCGTCGAAACTGAATACTTACACATGTTGGCCAAATGTGGAAACCAATCTCCAGTATCTGCATAACGACGGAAACATTGGAAAAATCTCCAAATTGGTGGTAAACATTGTAAGAATCCCAGTAATCTAGATTGCGATGATCCACATCTGTCACAATTTTTCCAATGTTTTGAATAGATACAAAAAAACATGGAGACATTAGAGATGGAGTAGGTTAACGAGCAGAAAATATCACCAAGAAAAAAGTCTCTGAATTCGACCGGATAAAATCCACTGAGTAATAATCTTGTAAGTGTGGATAACAACCACAATCTCGCATTGAGAAAAAACATATCAAATGGACATAGTAGTATCGCCATCGCAATGGCCAAAAATATCCACGGAAAATCATAACCACTGAAAATAGTTGGCCAAAAATCTTCAAAACTAAGCCATGCAATAAGCCCGCCCAAGAAAAAAAATAAACCGGGTAGCACCATGTACTGTTTGAAATCTAATGCATCATGCTGATTGAATTCAAATATGAATTTATAGTTAACCTTAAATTTAGTCCAGACTAGACAATTAATTGAAAATAGCCAACTCATCAGAACAATAACAAAAAATCCACCCCAAATTTGTAATAAAAATTTACCATTCGGTAATTTTCCATCCAAGGTTTTATGCAATCCAAGATAAATAGAATAGACGACAAGCGGGAGTCCAATCCCTAAAAACAAACCACTTATATAATCTGAGACATAATATGTTCTTTCAACTGCGCTTGTTCTTAACTTCGCAATGGAAACTTTTCTATTACCATTTTCAAAATATCTCGTGTACAATTCTTCAACATTACCCATTAAATTATCCAATACATCAGATTCAGAGAAATAGGTCTGATCTAATTTCTTCATATATGGTCCGAGCAGTGAATCGCCGGTTGATTTATCGTATTTTTTCAACAGTTTCCTAAACGCGATTCTGTTCATTAATTTATAAGACTTCAAAAGTTCCATTGAACGATATAGCTCATAAACCGCCTTTTTGATCATTCTACGTGCAACAAAATATGGAACTGTGTGATTGCTAAATTCATTAGCTTTCTTTTTCCTCTGGAAATCCTTAATATGTGCTGTCGATGAAGTTGTACCATCAGGGTTAATGGCCTTTCTTTTCCCATTATTATTATCACCATCATTATCTTTACCATCATCATCATCATCGGAATAATAACCATTTTCATAATATTGTTTTTCAACTTTACCATCTTTTTTTAACCACTCAAATGAAGGTAGTGAAGGCATGTCAAATTTATTGATGATTCTCAATTTTCTTCTTGTCCAAAATGATAGTAATTCAAAGTTCCGTTGAGCTACGTTGAAAACATTACGATTCACATTATTATACCCTGATAAAATGCCTGACCGTAAATATTCCTCATAACCATTTTCTTCATCATCGTCGTCATCTTCATCATCTTCATCAAAATCATCCTCAACATCTCCATCCCCTTCAATATTGCCACTATGAGTATGTCCCTTCAGTCTGCATTTAGTTTGTATCCATTTACGTTTAGATATGAGTTTTTGATTTTCCAGTTGGATAACTTGATCTTGCAAAATAAGAAATCTTTCAACACATGCAGTTTCTTTTTCTAAATAAAACTTGTCAACTTTATGTAATTCGCCATCGACCCAATCAATAAACTGCTGTCTTGCGTAATTTGCTAAATCTTCCATTTCCGTGTCTTGAGTTGGCGGCCCTGAAAATGATGAATTTCTTTTGAAGGACTCAAACAGTGCAATAACAGATGATTTCCGACGTCTTGGATTGAATTCAGAATTTTTCTTCCCTAAACTTGTAGGCGAACTTGCAGGCACTTCTGCGTTGTAAGTAAGTAACGGGGTTTTATCGTTATCATCTTTCTTGTTAGGGAATGTGCCTTTTTGACTACTTTTTTCATGTTCCTTATTTGTACACGAACGTGTAGAGCCATAATTTTCAGGCATGTCCAATGCTGAAGCAGGCAACGCAAACGTAGAGGATCCAGTAGTACCTTGAATAACTTGATCTTCTTTAAGATGTCCACCTGGTGTATCATTATTCTGATCAGCATTCGGCTCTTCCCTAACCGAATCTAGCACGTCTTTTAAAGGAGACAAGTTTTCAGTATGTTTGCTCGACTTACTTACAGGGGTGATATAATTCTTCCCATTTTGCAATGGTGTACTTTTGATGCTGTTTAAAACACTTCGTTTCTTAGAAAGCTTTTTAAGCTTTTTTTTCCCCGTCTTGTAGTCCAAATACTGGATTCTCCACTCGGGGACCATATGGTCCTCTAAAGACTGTGCAAACTTCATTCCTGCCTTTTCGTTGATGTCAGAAACGATTCAGTAAACGGTGGGAACCATCCCACTTCAAGTGAACTCAAAATTCATGTGGGGATGCTACGGCCTCGCCGCACGTGTTCTGCTGTTTAATTTCACACTATAAAGGGTCTTTTTTACTCTTCTACAACGTTCTGCTGCAGCAAGTCTTGCAATTGTCTTATCTCTTCGGCCTGGAGACTGCTGTGCATGACGCCGTTAGAGATCTGATCGTCATCTACGTAGTTGTATATAGTCGTGCCAATTGGTGGCGGCAAAATGTCAAACTCGTACACATCATGATTTTGCCAGAAAAATTCTGGTATTTTTGCCATCACAGTAGATTCGTTGGAAAGAACTGCGTACCTGATAATATTTTGTGGAATCGATTCTAAATTATTCCAGTAGTAAGATCCCAAGTTTGGTTTGCCAACTTTTTCAATTATTGTAGATAATTCTTTAATAAGGAAATTTTTCACTGAGTTTTCTTCAACTATTAGGTTTAGTCTGACAAGGTAAATCGAAGTGATCAATTTAACTGTATCTGAAACATCACTTAGCAACCAAGGGTGTGACGCATCACCTAGTTTTTCGAGAATTGAATGTCCAGTATACGGATGTCTTGTATAAGCTTTCAACAACGCGTCCTTTGCTTCATCAATTTTGTTTAACTTGAAATAACACAACGCAACAGTATATAACAAGGGAGCAGTCATCCATTCTTCATAACACTGGCACAATGGGGAGTTAACAAAATCAATTAAGAATTGATGCTCATCGGATATGAATGCATAGTAGTCAATAAAGTATCTGACACCCAATGGATCATCCATTGGATCAAATGAAAGTAGTAACTTACAGTATGTAAACGCTGTATAAGTAATTGATTTTGGTGTCAAAACTGCAATGTATCTAAAAAGTGTAAGATAAATTTGTCTATTTAAGAAAAACTCATAGGGCAATCTCGATTTACCACTTCCCAGCTCAAAAGTGTTTGGCAAACTCCAGTCCAATAAGAACAACGCTCTTTCTATTAAACCATTTGTATTTGAATTATCACCCTGTCTTTGAAAAATAAGCGAGACTTGTAGAATAGTTTCAATACTGTAAGGTTGTTGTTGAATTAACCGAACCAATGACTCATGATCAGGCTGAATGACTACTGACATTAAAAATTCAGTTGATGCGGCAGTTGAGAACATTGGTCCTTCGTGAACATTGTAATAACGTACACCGTATTTGTAGTCTTTTTTAATATCATTCAACAAAATTTCTTTCCAGTCATCTTTAAATTTAGTTGTGTACAAATTCAGTAAATCATTGCTTTTCATTTCATCCATTGATAAAGGTTTTTTCGATATTGGTAACCAATCATCTTTAATTTTAGTTAACCTGAGTTTCCTCGTTGTTCCTGGGATTGATCGATGGTCTCTACCGGACCAACCACGAACTCTTTTAGCAAGTTTTTTAATCTGGTTTAAAACTTCCGGACTAACTGCCGTTGAAGATAATGTATCCGCATCATCAATTGCGGCAGACGACAACTTGCCAAATAAATTTTCGTATTCTTTGTCTGGATTTAGATCCCTAGGATCAAATGCAAGCAAATATGCACATCTATGAAACTTTTTAGGTGTTAGTAGTTTACCGCCTAAAGAATATACAGGCCATGGGGGTAGTGTTTCTTCATTGTTGACACTGTCTTCACTTTCAGTCGCTGAAGGGTTATCATCGATATTGTCGTCGATCTCGTCGACGGTATCTTTATTATTTTTATCACGAACATTGACTTTGTCTTCAAACTTCACCTTTGCTAAAATCTTATCTAACTCGTCATCGTCAATATCGTCAACTTTAATAGCCTTCTTAAAGTTAGTTTTTGATTTTAGTATATTTTTCACTGGTTTGACGGGCAATTTTTTCACATTCTTTACCATTTTTTCTTCTTTTTCTTTCTCTTCTTCTCCTTCTTCATCGTTATCATCTTCCTCAGTATCATCATCATCACTACCATTTAAAAGCGCAAAAGCGTTAGCAACTTTATTTTTACGAACGGAAACATCATTCTCACCTTCACTTTCATCTTCGTCTTCAACTTTATTAGCCTTTTTCTGGTACTTTGCTAAATCGTCTTCCAAGGAACTCTTTCCAAGTCTCCTGAGTGCTCTAGAACTCATTGCGTGTCTCCTGCTGTACCGATCCAAAAAACTGGCAAACCTACTTTAAGCTGGCAGGGTCTCTGTGCCAACAAAAAATCGCTGCAAGTCTTGAACTCACGTGACTGAGTATTATGGAGTATTAAGATTAAACTATATAAAAAAGATCAGATCTAAGTGTGAAACTTTATAGAAAAATTAGGTATTAATTTATGGAGCAATGTTTCAAGCTGGTTTTATCACAGCTGTCTTCCAATACTATCGTGTATCAAGTTCTTGAAATGATAGGCTTCAGTCCTGGTGCAATCATGATGTGGGTTCTTCACCTCTCCGTTAGCAGCATACAGCCAGCTTGCAGTATCCTTGATACACTCCTGACCCTTGCAACCACACTGGATTGTTGTATTGGTATCGCTGATTTTATCATTGAGAATGAGTGATGGATGACGTGCAGGAATGGCAGGCCTCTGTTGTGTGGGTTGGGGCGGAATGTAAATGTTTTCCTTGATGTATGCAATTTTCGTAGACTCCATGATTTTTGGCTGATAAGCAACCGAAAAGAATGGGCAAGGAATCAAGAAAGGCAAAGCATAGCAATATATATTCGTATAAGCAAGTCAAAGATAAGAGTCAAGTTTGCATTCACCCCTTACCGAAACGGGAAAAGCCGCTTGAGAAACAGACGGTTAAAAAAAAAACCTGTAAACTCACACTGTCTCCTTCAACAATAGCGGGTACATCTCCTTCAGCGCATCGTACTGGGAAGTGCCGCCACTCTTGCTGCTGATTGCCATTCCGGCTTCACACCAGCGGTTCACTTTTCCATCTGTTCTGCTTTTTTTCACTGACACGTCGTCAACATACCCATGGATGTCACTGGTGGTACTGGTATCCATGCTGATATCCTCCATATCGTCGTCATTTTCCTTGGTGCTTTTGTTTTGTAAAATAGTCTCAACACCTTTGTTCCAACAAATGCCGGCTAGCCATTCAAGTTCAAAATCTTTAATTGGTTCTTCTTTTCCGTTTTTTGCAACACTAATCAAATCTTTAAATATGTAAATGTAGCTTATTAGGCTATCCTCGTACACGTTATCATTTACCATTTTATTAAACAAAAGGTAAATCCATTTGAAGCTCATCTCAATACTCACTTTATACTCACTTTTGAACCCTCTTTCGATAAAAATAAAATCTAGAACTTTCATAATTTCATCAGAATCCTGACCGTCCATGCTATTAGATAATAGTAACTCCACAATCAAATCGATTTCCTGATTATCAATAGCATGATTCTTACTATACGCGTTCAAGTCTTTGATAGATCTAATCAACTCATTCCATTCTTGCCTGTAAATTAAACTTTCATTCAGTAGCGATTTGCTTTGAAATTTAATATCTTTATATTCTTCTTTGTCTTTATCTTCTTCGTCCACCAATTCAATAACTTGTAAATTTTTTTTGTAAATTTCGATCCATTCTTCCCTTCCAAAACTTAAATCTTTACTATTTTTTATCATCTCTCTTTGACACAAACTTCCAAATATAACAGATTTGCTCTTCCATTTAACGTACCCGTCGTTCTTCTTCTCATCAAATTCAATCAATCTAGTAACCATATTGAACAATTTGACACCCCTAACATCAAAAATATTTTTTTTTACTAACTTTAGACCCAAATTAAAACAAGTGCTGGCAAACCAACTCATATCTCTTGAAAAATCTTCATTTTCTTTATGTTTTACAAATCTTAAAAACTGATTTACTGATTTCTCGATCATCTCAACAATTTCCGTGTCTTTCGCCGCATCAGCATCATCCAACTCCTTTTCTAAACTCTTGCTATAAATATAAACCGATGATCTTAATGCAACCAGTAATAATGTATCATCTGCGCCAAGTGAGAAACACTTGTTTAACAATTTATCAATGGCTTGATTCAATGACTCCCTTACAGCCACAGTTTCATCGCTAATATGACTCTTACTTTCAATGATACAAAGAGCTAGTAAATTAATTGATTTTGAATCATCAAATTTAGATAGTTCACTTAAAATGTCGGTCTTATCTAGGTTATCAAAATTTTCAAATTTTAATGTACCAACAAATTTATAGTACAATGTAATTTGATTTTTCAAGTTACTTTCACTCATTTCTTTTACAATATCTTTAAATTTGTCAGAATTATTATTCTTCAAGCAACACTGTAACATGCTGCGTTGAATTTTCCCAATTGTATCTTGTTGCGTGTCATTTGATTTTTTCAAAAACCGAATAAAACAGCATTCAAACCATTCTAATGCTTCCTCATAATTTTCTTCCTTCATTTTTTTCTTACCCATACTCCACAACATAATAATTAAACAGTTCAGTGTATCGTTGGATAATTCAAAGAGCATTTTCTTGTCTCCAATTTGAAGAATATTTTTCGTAATCTTCAACCTCTCTTTAGATACCTCTTTGCTTAATTGTGAAGTAGTCATCCAAATCAATGAAATCAAAAAAGTCTCGGCGACTTCCATCACATTTTTTTCCGTGAAATCGATTTTATTTGTAAATAAATAAAATAAACAATTTTTAGCAATTGTCGGTTGCTTATGCGAATAGGAATTGAGTATCAACATAACTTGCTTCAAACTATCACCTTGCTGAGAGAAAGATATAACAATTTTCATTAAGGTATCTTCAATTTCATTGGGTTGTAAGTTTTCATGTTCTATTAGTTCAAGTTGTAACCTAAATGACTCAATTTTTTCATTTTCGTTTAATTGCAAAAACTTGACTAGCTTATTAGCCTCTTCAATTGAATCCCTATTATTTATTTTAATGCAACACTTAGCAAGCATAATAAGCGAAGAAACTCTGATTTTATTCTCCGATTTTGAGTCCATTTTCTCCAAAATCAAATAACATTTTTCCAAAAAATAATGTGCATCATAGTACTTTTCCACTTGATACAATTTCAAACCATCATTATAAAATGTACGACACACATTGTAAACGTTCTCAGGTTTCATCATCCCATAATTCTCCATAATATTTGCCTTGCTTTCGTAGAACTTTGCCATGGAAACATTATTAGACATTAACGCCCCCTGCATGTCCAAAATTAAGAACTCGAGCTTCAAAGTCTGGTAAGTTTCAGCCTCATCCTTAGTAAATTTGAACGACTCTAAATAATTGCACAATTTTTCAACATACTCCTTGACAGTCTTACTAACGGTCACTTGGTTTGCATCAATACACTCATAGTAAGTTTTAAGCAAACACTTCAAGCTCCGAATCTTGTACTGTCCATTCTCCACTTCTAACAAAGCAAATACGGACAAAAGTAAACAGTTGAAATACTTTAAACTCATCATTTTCAAAAACTCAACTTTCCAGCCCTCCTTCGCATCCGCTGAATTGATTTCCTTAGTTTTAAAATTCACGGTGTTCCATAATTTCAAAGTGACCTCCTCCAACTGTGGCAAGACTTTCCTGATACTTGAACTAATGCCGCCATCTGTTAAATACGGCAAAAATTCAACCCGTATCGCTTTTTCTGTGGACTCAAGAATTGGAAGAAGTGATTCTAAACGGGTATTGATACATGCTAGGTCAAAACTGGCATCCTCACTGCTATTAATGTTACTCAATATCTTTATGTTGTTTTCCGCGGAGGCTGTGCAATAAAAGATGAGTTAGTAAAAAGTCATGCTTTTGCTTTCGATCAAGTCGCAAAGGTCGGGAACAAACCTATCAGCTCGGTAACCGTAGATACAACTTCAAGGCTGATGTCAACGTTTGGCATTGTTTGCATGAAGAGAAAGAAGAAAATGTGCATTTCAACGCCACCAAGAACGGAAAGGCTCAGATGCGCATCCATGTAAAAATCAAAAAATTACTATTTTAGGAACTGTACACAGATCTAGATCTATCTATACGTTGTTTTGTCTATTGAGATGTGGCTTCAACCATACCCATTAGTCTTTTAACACCAACCATCCAAGTTCCACATTCGCCAGCATGGTCGCTTTGAATCTCGTCACGAATAGCGTTAGCCTTAGCATAATCACCACTGCTTAAAGCAGTTGATAAACTGACCAATTTTTCAATCGTTGGGGGAGTAATCAAGTCACCCTTTCTCAAAAGGTTGAACAAGATACCAATTCGCTTCTCTGCATCAATTAATTGCTTGTTAAATTTAGCTGGAATATTAGGCTTGACCTTTTCCAATTGAGCAGTCAAAATTGTAATAATTGGTGCTGCAGATGGTGTAACAACGGATGGTGCAGATGTGTCATTTCCCGGAATTTTAGGTGGTTCTTGAGGTTGGACAGCAGTCTGTTGTGGCTGTCTTTGCGCTCTTGGAGGTGGTGGTCCTGCTACGTTCGGTTTAACGTACGATGGCGGTGGTAACGCCGCATTTGCATTGAAGGAATACTGATTTTGGCTAGGAATGTAGTTGAAATGTGTTGGCTGCTTTTCAAAAGAATTACCAAAATCGGTTGGATTTCTTGGAGTATATGGATTCTTTTGTTGTTCTGCCGATGGTAACGTTGTATTAGTACTGTTCATTCTTGACATTGGAACCTGCGCAACGGGAACAGTAACTGGTTCATAAACTTCAGGCTTAGGTGCATATGGATTTTTATTGGATGATACATTTCTTGAACTTGGTCTCATTATAGATGTTGCTAAAGCAATTGATGTTGCCGGAGTAGGAGATGATGAAATTGGTGTTTGTCCCTTCGATGGTGGTAACGGAATTGATGGTACCTGGGAGACTGATCTGTTAGGCGTGTGTTTATAAGTATTGCCATTGACTGATGGAGTTGGCTTGATGACTGGCGCCAAATGTGTTGGCAAATCATTCCAACCCCCGACGTCCTTTCTCACAGATGGTGGGGTAGTAATTTCCTTCTTGAATTGGGGTGGAGCAGTATGAACACCTCCCGCTGCTGATGTCGCACCAGGCGGTAATGGTACACCCGATGCTGACGATACAGATAAGTTTCTCAATGAGTCCAATGCAGTAATTGGAGCATATGGATTGACTTTAGGAGACTGGTTGGGCTCAAAGCCTGGAGCCAACGGTTGTGGCTGTTGAAGTGAGGCCATTAAATTTGATGGTGGCAGGGTTGAGGCAACATTTGCGTATGGGTTTGAAGGTTGATACGTCGTTGCGGTCTGGTTCTGTGGACTAACATTTGGAAATGCGTATGGATTCTTTGGACGCTTTGGCATTTTTGCACTAAGTGAAGAAGCATTCAGTAATTGTTGAGTTTGGGACTGTTGGTTTTGACCTTGAATTTGATTTTGAATTTGGTCTTGAATTTGAGGTTGAACTTGAGGTTGAACCTGAGGCTGAGCCGCTAAAGGAACTTGTTGCGAAACAGAATGGTATTGTGAAAAAGACTTTCTAATTGCAGATCCAGACACGTTAGCACTGGCAGTGGCTGTATTCGATGTAGCTTTACTAATAAATGCCTTTGAAATTCTATCCTTTGCAAGTTTAACTTCAGGAATTGAATCTGCGGAAATCATAGTTAACAATTTATACGCCAATTCATAATGACCGAAATTGACCAACGAATCGGCATATTCAATGAATGCTTTACCCATTTCTGACAAGTCTCCAGATAAGTTGCTTGAAGCAGTTGATTCGAAAACAACAATTTTTTCGATAACTTCGCCCAACGCCTTGAATCTCGCTTCAAATGCGGTGTTCTTGGAACCGTCTTCATTTTTGTTCTCCAAAAAGAACTTTTCATAATCTTTTAATTCGGATAACCAAATATGGGAAACTTTATCTAACGAATCGGCAGCAACATAGCAAGATAATGCGTAATCACGGGAATCTTCCAAAGTGGATTCTAAAAGTCTATCACCTAATAACCTCATTTCTGGATTGAAGGTTGGCTTACCCTTCGAAAAAGTTATAATAGACTTGGCAATATCCTTCCATGATGAAATATCTGCGTTTTTAACAATATCACCAATAGAATTATTGCTTGAACTGTATAATAATCTTGAAAATGAAGAAGAGGATGCATACTTAGAAAAATATGCACTTTTAGCCTTGTCCTTTAATTCTTCAGGTCCGTTCAATGAGATCACCAAAGCTTCCAAAATGTGATCATTTTCAATACACAGATCTAATAAATCATCAATTTTATTGGATAACAATAGTTGAACTGCATTTTTTTCAAATTCGGATGAGTCTTTTAAAGTCAACTGGAAAGCACCAAGCGGTGCATAGCTTGAAACAACCTGTTTTTTTTTGTTTGAATTACCAATTTGATTGAAAAATTCATCATCATCTACTTCATTATCATCGATCAAACCATCTGATTCTAATTCATCTTCTTTGATATCCAACAGCGATTCAATTGAATTTTTTCCTAGGATTTTCTTTAATAAAGACCAATCTGAATTTTCCTTTAATGAGGAACTTGATTCAATCTTTGAATCACATAAGCCATTAAAGTTTTTAGTTGAAACAGCGGTAATCATTTCTTTTGCTAAGTTATTGATTGAGCCGCCGTTTGAAACAGTGACAATTTTGACTTCGTTTTTATTTGAAATGACCAATTTGCCCCCATAACCGAAACGAGCGCTGATTGGTCTCTTCAACCAAATTGGAGCTTGACTTTTGATGCAAACCGGTTGTTCAGTTTCCGCTGTTGAGATTTCGTTCCAAAAATCACTCTCGTTCTTAGACTGAACTTGAGTGGAGATTGGTTCAGAAGTATCCTGTAATAATTGAATTGAAATTTTCTTTGATAAGGAAGCACTTGCAAAAATCTCTGGGATTTTAGGAGCAAATCTGGTTTCGTGGACCCAGTTTGGTGAGGAAGGATAAGTTGCCAAATGTGTACCTTCAATTGGATTCCAAAGCCAGGTCGAGTCGTCCTTACCTGACGATAAGAGTAAATTTGGATCACTCAGACACCAATCTAAAGACAAAACACCCTTTTTATGACCCTTCAAGATCATTTCAGGGGCACTTGAATTTCTCAAATCCCACAAAAGTATGACTGGTTCGCTATCACTATCGGAGGCGGTGACCAGTTTTGTGCTTTTATTTGGATGCCATCTGAGTGTAGAGAGGTTAATATTCGAATAGTTCAATTGCAAAACTTCTCTTTTAGCCTTCAAGTCCCAAATGGAAGTGTAGCCATTGTCACCGGCAGTACCATAAATATGAGACATGACATTGTTCCAAGCCAAAGAGGAGACTTTGCTCATTGGAGAGATTGCTTGGCCAGGAGTTAAAGAGGTTGATTTGACAGTATCCCAAATGAAGATCTCACCCTTTGAACCTGAAGATGCCAAGATTGTGGATTGCAAAGGATTGAATTTTACCTGCAAGACAGGGGTGGTGTGTTTAGTATATTCTGCAATTCTGGCATCCACCAAATTGGACGGTTTTGAGTCAATCAAAGCATCCGTGTTGTATAATTGAATTGATGAGTTTTCGAGACCACAAGCCAGCAATCCGTGCTTGTAGGAATCCGTAGGCTTGCTCCAATCAATTGAAGAAAATTTGCCAGGAGCCGCAGCAGTGTAAATTGGAGACTTTGATGAGTGCTCCGTTGATTTGAATGGATCGTGGATCGACAAGTGGGAGTCTGAGGAGAACGTGTCGTCCATGACCCCAGAAAGAGTGCCTGTGGCAATGAGAGGGGAAGCATCGTAGGACCATGCAAAGACGGCGGTCTCGTTGATGTCGTAGAGCTTGACCATGGTTGTCTAGCAAGCAAGCAAGCAGGGGATGCAAGTGTTTAGTAAACAGGTGTCCAATTGTCTTGCTCTTCTTCAGCAAAGCTCCACTACCGGTGAGACGGGCGGCGCGTTTCACGTTACTGGGTCGTACTTTTGCATGCACACAACGAAAACAAGCCGGATTAGCTCCGCCGTTTATTCAGCAACGGGGTGAGCGTGTAGCCAACAAGGCCAGTGAGTTGGGATCAGATAGATGGTATCATGCTACGTGATGCTTTCAAAACTGCAATTCTATGACTGTAGAGGAAACCTGCTGTGAAGCGGAGCCTTTTTTTAGCTGGCGGAGAAACCAAAGTCGTTCACGCGTGAATAATATTGCGGGTTATTAGCAGGCAATATGTTAAGCAGTGGCTTGATAGGCGGAGACTGTTTTAAAAGTTGTAGCAGATATTTCAAGTAGGTTTCAGCATGTAAATCCTCGTGGGATAGTTTAGTTTTTGAAAATATAAAGGCCTGCAATGGTGTATGATGTTCCAGTGTGAGAAAATCTTGTGAAGCATTACTCTAACTGAGTTCTTTGAATACTTAAATTATTTAGTGACGCCAGACTAGGCAAGCTTATATTTGTGATTAAACCGAGTGCCACATTTGGCAAACGCTGTGATAGCGGAGAAAGGATACACGCCAGCTGGAAACTTCATGTGCATGATTTAATTTGAAGGAAATAAGTTGATGTTTATTTGAAGTAACGGGAATTGGTTTTATTGAAGGTTAATTAATTACTAGAACAAATTATTAGAAGATGATTACAAGGAGAAAAAAAAGTTAGTTATTCAGTAGCTTCTGGTTTTCTGAGACAAACTCTGGAACGGCACCATTCTTGCTGTTGTAAACGTAAATACCATTCTCCAAAGCCTCAGTTCTTTCATCTCTTTTGTAGAGAAAATAGGCAAGGACCATCAGCACGGAAAACCCCATACTGAAAGCGGCGCAGGTAGAGAAACCAACCAAGTATCTAGGACTGTCAACGGTTGGCCAAATGAGTTTACTGATCCAAGCGGTTGACTGCAGGCCAATAATGTAGATCACCATCCAACCAACTGCTTTGACGTCGGAGTCTTTCCTAAAGAAGTCGCTAATCAAGGCGTTGAAAACTGAGGATTGTGACCAGGACCAGTATCCAAAACAGAATGCAAACCATTTCGCTCCGAGTGGAACGTCCCAAACTGCTAGGATTGTGTTGCCAACAAAGTTGAGTAGGAAGGATAGGATGACAAACAAAAATCTCTTTCTTGTGATATCGGCGCCGATGCAGATGAACAGAACGAAGACAATACCCAATGCAGGTGGAACAGTGGACAAGTTGTTGATTTTTTCAGTTGTATAGATATTGAGGGATTTAAGCCACAAGATAAAGCTACCGGAGGAGGTGTTGTTTGAATTGAAGCCCATGATATTTATCAAGCATAGCAGATAGACGTGCCAAGTACTGAATGCCTTTTTCCAACTTTTCACATTGACCAAAGCCTTTGAATCATTGCCGAGATCTGTTCCGTTCTTAATCATCCTAGATCTGGCCAATCTGATTTCATCATCGGTCAAAAACAGGGAATAACATTTCAAAGGAGTACCGGGGATGCAGACAAGGGCCAAAAGTGCGACGGCAAAGGAGAGACCACCATCAACGATGAACATCCACCTCCAACCTGCTAAGTTATTGATGCCGGAAAGGTTTTTGAAGGTTGCACTCTGTAGCAAACCCGAGGTCAAGACACCCAAGAATTGACCCATGAAAAACAAAGCACCACGACGGCCAACTTCTGTTGGCAAATACCAACTAGCCAAAAGGTAGTGAATGCAGGGGAAATAAGCAGCTTCACTTGCACCGACAAAAAATCTGAGTGCCTTCAAGGACACGACATTTTTCACTCTGTGTGTGGAGATGGTGAAGGCGGACCAGCACAGTTCGGCTATGAACAAGGTGTAGGTGATGGAAATTTTCGGTAAGACGAAAACCCAGGGGATTTCGAAAATGATCTGACCAACGGTGAAAAGGACTTGAGTATTGATCAGATCGTTACCTTTCATCATTAGGTCGGTTTTCATACCGGAGACATAGGCGTTGTTAAGATTAGCACTGTCGATATATTTGACCCAGTAACCGATAAACGAATAGAATGCGATGACTATATCCAATTTGAATAGCAGTTTCTTTTCGGCGGATGAGGTTCCCTCGGGGAACCACCTGTACCATTTGTTCCTTGAGGATTCCTGTGTGGATTCTCTGTACTCGAACTCGTCGAAAAACTTCCACCATGGTCTGTCGGCCTCGTCTCTGAACTCCTTGATCTTGTAGGTGTGGTCATCGGATTTGAAAATGACATAATCACAAGGCTCGGCGAGAATGTTATTATCATCACTGTCCTGGAAGCTTTGAACTTCTTTGGATGTTTCAAGGTGACCATCGGTTTTCTCATCCGAGATCTCCACGTCTGAGATGTTCGATTCGCTTTGCAGATCTTCAGGAAGATATCTTCTGTGTGGGAGGTATTTGAAAACACGCTTGAAGGCCGCCGTTGGAGGTGTTCTGCTGGTTGTTTGAAATAGGCAATGCTGCTGCTACATGGGGGGATTGGATGTAGGGGTGAAGGGAGGGGAGGGAAGTAGACGTCGATCTTTTATAGGATCGAGAGAAAAGGGAAGGAATACGGGTAGATGGGCAGCCATTGTGTAATCTGCAGTGATTTTCGATGGATTTGCCGAGGATAATCATGCAATTTGCTGTGGCACCGTTGCTTTCCCGGTGTGGCTTCTGCTGCCTGTTCCTGGCGGGAAATTTGCGTGCACCCCATGTCTATGTGGGAGGGCTAGCTAGAAGAGAATAGGATTGAAAAGGTGAAGGGGTGATCAGCCACAGCTCCTGCATACTTTGTGCTGTCTTGCTCGATGAAGAAGCCGTTTTTGTAATTGCAGAAAAGAGATAAGGGGTTTGTTTACATGATACAATGTTGGAAATGGAAAACGAGGGAACTAGGGAACTAGGGCAGCGGTTTTACCATGTCTGCAAGCAGGGGAAGGAACGGATGGTTCTGGCGATGGACAAGTTGTCCGAGGTGTCTCTGGATGTGCCTTTCCATGTGATCCCCGGTGTCGGCAGAGATGTGGGGAGAACCCGTTCGCGCGTTTCTAATAGTGAGCAGCATGGATCGTTTGTTCATTCACGCCTGAAAAAAGAATGGCGGTGGCGGTGGCGGCCGTGTTTTCCACAACGTCTTGGCTGGAGTGGACACATCATGGGCGACACGGGAAAACAGGATGACGTGAAGAAAGAGGTGGACGACGACGACGACGAGGTGGACGAGTGGGACCGGCGGATCATCAGCACCGGATGTGCCGAGGAAAACCTGCGGCTCCAGCTGTGCCACTACGACACACAGGACTGGCGCCAGTGCACCGCGGAAATGGCCGCGTTTCGCGACTGCTGGCGTCGCTTCGACAACGACGCGCGCACACGGACGGTCGACGCAGAGAGCACGTGACGCGGTGCCTGTCTATGAAGCTTGTATAGCTGTGGTAAATTCCTAACTTACTTTTCTAAACCTTCTGAATCGAATAAACCGGCATTCCGACAAGTCCACCGGCGATCATTTTCGGCCCGTGCCAAATAGGAAGCATTCTGCGAAAAGGCGCATTTTCGCAAACCTTCGCAGTCTTGACGTGTTATCTGAGATAAAGGCGCCGACGGCATTGCAATGCCGCCCGGGCCAATTGCGGTATTCTGGGTGCCTCCAGATTTGTTATCTCATCAGTAGAGTCATTCTTTGCCGTTATCTTTATCTTTCAGTTCAAAACAATAGAAAACCGAGAGATGTGGCGCCTGCGAAGAAAACACAGTTGTCGCACACGATTACTACATTGGGCCATTGTGCGCGGCTGTTGTGTCTGTCCAAAAAGGCAACGTTTGCGCTGGTCATTTGGTCACGTGGTTTTCTCGTGTTCTCTTCTTTTCACCGCTCGCGGCCGTGGCTCAGCCCGCCAGAAGCAGAAGCAGAAGCAGCTGCCACCGGTTGGAACAGATGTTTCTTTGTGCATGTCGAAGTGGAACGTCCTTCTAGCGTTGGTCCACGGTGATGTGCATCGGTCCGTGGAACCACACCATATTGTGCTATCTGACACACGGAACCCGCCTTTTCCCCCCTGGCGTGCAAACCGCTGTGTGACACCATGTGTCCCGACTGCACAGACGGCGACAAACCCGCGTGCACGGATGCGCTGCATGTCTATGTGTAGACAATGATGTATCCAAACTGTCGTCTCTCCTCCATGCACACACATGCACCATCACCACCATGGACACAGACGACATCGGACGCAGACGAGAGGTGTCTCTTGCCAAAGTACGAGACGCGTGGCAGTCCATCGTGGACCGGTACGGGTCTCTCCCCTCCCACCGACAGGGCGACACCGTCGACCTCTCCACGGGAAAAATCATCAAAGACACGGGCCATCTACGATCGTTGAAACAGGAGAAGGGCAGCGTGTGGTCCTCCTTGAACAACGATGAAACCGCCAGCACGACGGCGGACATCGCCAAGCAATTCATCGATTTGTCCCTGGACTCTGCGGATGAGTCCTACACAACGCCCAGAACCAAGTCCCATTCCCAACCGGGCGACACAAACTACGTGGTCAGCTCATCCCAGCACATGACCCGATCCAAGGTCGTTGGCCAGGACAACTTATTGGTCAAACCAGCCAGCTCCAGACCAAGATCAAGACCAAGACTCACATCCGGGTCAATCAGATCGGGCATACTGAACACATCCTCCTCATCCACCACCACCATCTCCACCTCCGACCCTCTCAACATCCTCAGTGCAGAAATGGTCCTTAACCCATCCAAGGTCCGGCGTCTGCGAAAGGCCCTCGAACGCTGCCACTACCAGACATCCACTACCCCCAAACGACGCCGAAGACTGCACAAACTCGTCCTGAGGAACATGGGCAAGCCCTATTGGTAGTATTGCTTCCACCCACCCATCCGTCCATTTATCTTTGTTGTGTAGTATAGTATAATATAATATTGTATAGTGTACTATGGTACGCGGTGAACATGTTTTCCCTCCTCTTCTCCCTCCCCCTTCTTACGCTCCTGCACCAACAAGACAGCTCATCTACCGTCTACCAATCTACCGTCTATCAATCTCCCTTCACCCCTTCTCCACCATGGACGATATCGACCTCGTCAGGGCACGCAGAGACGCCCTGCAGGCCAGGAAAACCGCTCTCCTCACCAAATCCCCCCCAGTCAAGTACACCACAAGGACCCTGCACACCTACAACCACTCCAAGGCCCTGCTCTCCAAACACTCCCGGCTCCCGGAACTCGACATGCCTCTGCGTCTCCACTATGCACGCATGACGTGTCCGTGGATGTCCGTCCAAACCATCCAGAAATCCCAGCAATCCACATCATCCGTCCTCAACACTGTTTTGGACTTCCACACCTGCGGCACCTTCACCGTGTCCATCACCATAGACACCTCCGCCCAGACCGTCTCCGCCCTCGAAATCTCTACACAACCGCACGTCCTCGACACCATCCACACAGAGAGGAAATGCCTGTTGCATCTCATCGACTTGGCCCAACAACACTCGGATATCTCCCTCTTCGTATACGGCATGAACTCCCTACTCAGAATGAGACACAAACGCAAACGGGAATTCGCATTGCTATTGGACGAACTCGATCCCTCCAAAATCAACACTCTAAGTACACTCAGAGCATCCGAAAACCCCACCTTCCCGGCATTTGTGGAAATCGAACTTCTCCCGCAAAATGGCGTCACCAAAACACTACGTGTAACCTGGCAAATCCGCTTCATCACCACCTCTAGAAACTGCGTCTCTGATTTCTCCGCAAACGTCCTCACGACACATACATCGACCCGCTACACACAGGACGTGTCCAAGCTCTTCAAGTCTCTCATCAAAGCAAACAGTGTTAAACTAGCAATCTTACAAATCCTACAAATTTTATAGCTCTCCAACAAACCGACCTAACGATATTCCATTTCGATGCCTCTTTCCTTGAGCCCGCATTTCTCGTAAAATTTCACATTCTCAACGTCGCAATCAAGAATCACCTTGTAACAGCCCAACCGCATCGCCTCATTGCAGAGATATCTTATCATGTACAGGCCCAAGTTCGAACCACGTGCATTCGATGACACCGCCACGTCCTCGATATGTCCCACTTTGGAATACCCATGGATCAACTTCGTTTCTATCAGCAGCGTCGATATTCCGACAACCTGCCCCGTGCCGACACGTCTCAAAACAATCGTATTGTAAGCATCCGTGGATTGTAGCTCGACAAACTTGTTGAAGTCGTGCCGTGACACCTCACCGACCGTGGTTAGTTCCGTGAGCACCTCCAAAGCGCCGTGGTCAAAATCGGCAAGCTCCAAACGGCCCACCGTGTACTCTTCTGCAATACGCGGTAACTCCAACCTCTTAACGGTCATCGTTCGCTGTGCACCAATAGAAGGGGAAGGCAAAACAAATGAAGGACAGGAAGGACAGGAAGAAAAAAGAGAGACAGGAAAAGAAAAAACGCCAAACATGCTACAAAACGTCCTCCTTCCTAATGCGGCAGCAAAAGCACATCGCACACAGGCAAAGCCGCTTCGTTTCTATCTATATTCTATGTTCTATATTGTTACTACAAGTTCAGAGGGTTTTTATACAGATGGCCCACCCCCCGCCGCCGTTCCCACTCATCTAGGCTCGACGTTGTACCGCATGGAAATACCCATCGCTGACAGTTCACTGTCCAGGTATTTCAACACAAACGGAATGGCAACAGTCGCCGTATTACCACCACCGATAAATCTCTTACCTGCACCATCCTCCCACACGTCACCGTTCTCAATCATGTCGGAGCGATGAGATCTCGCATCAACACGGACGGAACAACGACGACAACGGATAGACTCTCCACCTCCAATCCTAGGTACACTCACCTGTGTCGTCAATAGTCCACCACAATCTCTACAGATGCTTGTGTGCGTGTAATCCGAACAGTTGAGCAAACGGTCCTGTAATAAGAACGATGTACCGTGTCCAATTAATGCATCCCTCTCCATCTCACCAACACGAATACCTCCATGTCTCTTACGTCCCTTGACCGGTTGCATAGTTAAACTATTGACAGGACCCGTCGACCGCACTTGGAATTTATCATTCACCATATGTCTTAGACGTTGATAGTAGACCACTCCAATATATATATCAGCTCTTAATTCCTCACCGGTGGCACCCGAATACAATGGCTCATTACCATGATAATTGTATCCCGCTTCTTTCAATTGCTCACCAAAGAAATCTGCCGGAATATCATTTTCATTAAACTTCCATGGCGTTGCATCTTGCGCAATACCATGTAATGCACCGGCCTTACCTGCCAACGACTCAACAAACATACCAATGGTCATACGTGATGGGAACGCGTGTGGGTTGATAATGACATCCGGCTGGATACCCGTCTCGGAAAATGGCATATCAATTTGCGGCCATTTACGTGAACAAACACCCTTTTGACCATGACGTGATGAAAATTTGTCACCAATCAATGGTTGTCTAGTTATACGATATTTGATTGTGATTGACTGGCATTCCGAATTACCTGAATCATCATTGATCAACTTCACCTCTTCAATGAATGCAGGTTCACTTGAGTGATACGTTTTGATCTTGGTTTTACCCAAAACTTCATCATAATAACAACAAATTGGATCACCCTCCTCAACGTGAACTCCAATGAACGGTAATCCGTCCTCATCTAATTTATCCTTCCATTCTTTAGGATAATCATCAGGCCCAAATCCAAAATGTTGGGTTATTGGGTCATTTCTACGACGCTGTTGCGTCAAATCCACTTTTTCAACCTTATAAACCACACCATATGCAAAACCACGCTCATCTGCAGATTTGTTGATGATCATCGCGTCATCCATATCATAACCCGTATACGAAATGACGGCAACAACTGCATTGGTACCATTGGGGAAGTTATCCATACCATAATCATCATATAGATTGGCCTTCACAATTGGCGTTTGTCCACATTGTAGCTTATACAGTTTATTATCGGACCTATGAATCAATGCAACACCCGGGGTACCCATGGTTTGCTTACCCATTTGACATTGATACATGTTTCTTGGAGATTGATTGAAATCGGAGAATGGAGTCAAGTTGGCCAAAATGGATAAAATATTAGTTGGTGCAAATTCCACATGTGAGTGAACATTATTCTCAATTTCCGCTGGAACAACTGCGATGTCCATGAAAACTTGCTCGAATGGTCCAACAATATCCGTTTTATCCAATGGCAAATATTTGACAGGCCTGATCATACGGGAATGACCACCAAACAAATATAAACCAGGATATTGACCATGATGCGATGGTGGCACATAACCGACTTCAAGTGATAATGGTATACCATATTTGGATTCATCTTGGACTTTCCAATACCTTAAAGTATCGGCAATGATTTTACCCTGTTGATGGGTACAGTAACCGATGATTTTACCATCTAGTTGAACACAACAAATGTTTGGGCCCGCGATCGAAGTCGATGAACTTGTTGGTTTAACACCCAAGTTAAATAATGAAGTTGGGATTCTGGAAGTATCCACTTTTTCAGTTGTGATTTCACACTTATGAGACAAATGGTTAAGTAAACCACAAGGAGAACCATCCGGTGTATGAACTGGACATAAGAACCCCCAAGATTCAGGTAATAATTTACGGACTGTAGTTGTTTTCAACTCGGCGAAGAAAGAACCTCTATGAACCATTCTAAAATGAGCAATGAATCTATGAAAATTAATTTTTTCTGCAACAACGGTATAACCACTAACTTGTTGCAAATCTAAACCTGATTGTGATACTAAATTACCAGTTGATAAGAAATATTGTAGTTTTTGGCCGATATTTTCATTGATTCTGCTAAAAACTCTGGTCATATATTTCCTATCACTGAAATTGACGGCAATACCTCTGGTAATATCCGACTGAATCTGTAATCTAATGGACTGTAAATATTCGTCAATTTTCTCTTTCAGAATCATACCGTACAAGAAACCACCTAGTAGAATTTCTTGATGTTGAGTCGAATCTGGATTATCAGGAGAGCATTCACCAGCGACCAAGGAATATAATTTTCTGATCATAAAACATAACATTCTAAATTTATCCGCATTATCATTCAAATGTGTAAGAACAATTCTATTCAGAACCTCATTACCAACATCGATATCCGACATATCGGGGGTTGCATTGAAAACGATTCTGAACTTCTTACCTAAATAAGCAACTGACTCCTTATTTGAGTTCAAGTTATAGTTTTTGAAAGTTCTCAACAACAATTCTAAACGATCGGTTAAGAAAGAATTGTCGATGTCCGAACCAACAATGTGGTCAAAAATCTCTTTATCTGAAGTTTCAATTAATGCCTTTAAAATAAGAGTAACTGGAATCAAATATTCATTTTTCCTCCATGAGAATCTGAAAGTGACATTACCATCTGTTAAATAATGTAAAACGTTAGTTTGAGATGATTGATCTGGTCTCACTGATCTGATTTGAACACCATATGGAGAATACGATGCACCTCTATTACCAAAGGAAGGTCTGATGATGGCCATTGGATGGTTCCTTCTTTGAACAATCAACATACGGACCAACTTCTCGATACCATTGACAATGAAGTAACCGCCTAATTCATCTGATTCTTCTCTTAGATTGACCAATTGATTGGGAGATAAATTATTCAGGTGACAACGATTGGAACTGACCATAACTGGTAATTGACCTGCATCTCTGATTTCTGTAATTTCCTCCTGGGTAGAATCATTGACAGACCATGCCAACTTGAGCAAAAGTCTACCTTTATAGGTTGACAGTCTTTCACGACATTCGCTCGGATAGGTATTTCTGTTGACTGATAATTTATCGGTCAGGGGAACTGCTGGTTTGGCGATTTGCACAGAATCAACCCTAATGGATAATTTGTTAGGGCCAATTTTATCCTGATCCTTGGAATCAAATATAGTTTTCGTACCAATGTCCTTGACGGCCAAATTGAGCAAACCGTCATTGTCGTCAACTAAGGCATTGAAGGAGCCAATGTGTGGTTTGACGGCGTCATAAAGAAGAGGGAAGTCTGATTCGGTTTTGGAAGGGTTCTGAAACCTTTTCTCCCTCTCTAGGGTTCTGAACTGGGCTTTGGTCATGCTCTGAGAGGAGATGTTTGGGTAAGGAAAGGAGACAAGAACATGGCTAAAGGAAGATCCAAAATAAAAATTTTTCAAATCCGCAAAAAATTAAAAAAATGAAAAAAAATGAAAAAAATAAAAAAAAATTAAAAAAAAATAAAAAAAAATAAAAAACAAAAAAAAACTTACGTAACCAGAAAATTACGTAATCGCATTGCGGTGTCGGCGTGTGGGAAGACTCCGGGCACAAAGCGGGGGATGTTACGGTGAAGCAGCAGCACGGGGCCAGATTAAAGCAACAACAACACCAGAAGCAGCGGTGACACAGCTGCAGTTTGCAGGCTCTGCAAACAGCAACGACAGGCCACACAGGCCCCACCCGGACGTGCCAGCCAACGTCACATGCATAGCAAGACGGATGCGAGGATGATTCACCGAGAAAGTGTTGATTTTGCTGAAATTCAAAATTTTTCACTTCTTCACATGGAAAGTTCTTTCCGTGAACCTTGTTTCCGCTTGTGTTTCTTTCCCCATAGACCACCATGAAGATCACAGACAAGCTGTTACAGGCACATAAAGACGACAATGCTCCTGCATCCTTTTCGTTCGAGTTTTTCACACCCAAGACCACCCAGGGTGTGCAAAACTTATACGATAGAATGGACAGAATGTACCACTTGAACCCGCTTTTCATCGACATTACTTGGAATGCAGGTGGAAGATTGTCCAATCTCACCTCCGAAATGGTGCATACCACATCCACCGTTTTGGGTTTGGAGACTTGCATGCATTTAACATGCACAAATATGCCTCTGGATTTGATTGATGACGCTTTACAGAGAGCCTACAATTCTGGATGTCAGAATATCCTTGCACTTAGGGGTGATCCACCAATCGATGGTTCTGAATCAACAGGAGATTTCAGCTACGCTAAGGACCTGATCCTGCATATAAAGAAGAAGTTTGGTGATCATTTCTGTATCGGTGTCGCTGCCTACCCTGAAGGTCACCCGGAGGAACCTGACAATGCTAAAACATTACAGTATCTAAAGGAGAAACAGGACGCAGGTGCCGACTTTATTGTCACCCAGCTATTCTACGATGTCGAAAATTTCATCAGCTGGGGAGAAAAGTGTAAAGAAGTCGGTGTCACAATGCCAATCATACCTGGTATCATGCCGATTTCCAACTACAGTGCTTTCGTTAGAAGGGCCAAATGGAATAACGTTAGAATCCCGCAACATTTTCTTGATAGATTAGATCCAATCAAAGACGATGACTCAAAAGTGAGAGATGAAGGGTGTCAACTGATGATCGAATTATGCAACAGATTGGTAGAATCCAAGCTGGTCAATCATTTACATTTTTATACCATGAATTTGGAAAAATCAACAATGATGCTGTTAGATGGTCTCCACCTCCTAACCAACTCATCCAAAAATGATTATGAGTGTGAGAACTCCAAACCTTGGAGAAAATCTCTCAATCCACAGCGTGAAGCTGAAAATGTTAGACCAATCTTCTGGAAAAATAGAAAGTTTTCTTATATCCAACGTACAGACAACTGGGATGAGTTCCCCAATGGTAGATGGGGGGACTCTAAATCCCCGGCATTCGGTAGTTTGGACATGTTTGACCATGAAATCATTCGTCACTCTCCTAAAAAAATCTTATCGCTATGGGATAGACCAATCAATTCATTTGCACTGGGAGACTTGATCAACAAATATTTGAACAACGAAATCCAATGTTTACCTTGGTCCGATACACAGGTTTCTAACGAAATCGATTCAATCAAGCCAGATTTAATCAATTTGAATTCAAATGGTATTCTGACGATTAATTCACAACCAAAAATCAACGGTGTTAAATCAACTGATAAAGTTTACGGTTGGGGTCCTTCAAATGGTTATGTTTACCAAAAGCAATACTTGGAATTCCTGCTACCATGCGACAAGATTGATAAGTTGATCAGAAACATCGACTCAGTGAATACCGATGCCGGTTATAATATCCTCAATTTTTTCATAACCAGTTCAGATTCAAACAACCTATTGAAAACAAATGTTGTTGACCAAAACGACGTTAACGCAGTCACCTGGGGTTGTTTCCCAGGTAAAGAAGTTGCACAACCTACCATTGTTGAAAAAGTTTCATTTATCGCATGGAAGGACGAACTGTTCTTAATTTTGAAAAAATGGTCAAATGTTTTACTCAATTCCTCCACCAATACAGAGAATGAACCAAATGATGACGAAAGATTGAAAGATTTGAAAAGTTCCAATTTCGTTCAATCCTTACTAAAAGATTACGTTTTGGTTAATATTGTCGATAACGACTATGTCGACCCCGTCGACCGCATCTTCAAACTTTTCAATGATATCTGAATCACCATATAACTCGCATATGTGACATCAACTGTCCGTATATTTGCTTTTCACGATTACAAATGACCCTCCTCCCCCATTTCTTGTTGCAAGCAACCACAATCACTGTATAACATAGTCTTATTTATATAAAATAGTCCTTTTCTACGTCCTCAACGGATACTTGGTTAATAAATTCTAAAATTCCTTATACTCTTCATCAGAAACTAACTTGAATTACGTAACGACTCCAAATTTTTCCGCAATTGACAACATGAATAGCCAGTTGCTTGACCCCCTACACTCTCATCACTTGTTCGTCTCGATCCGCTTGAAGCAACCAGTCATGTTCATCTGCTCGATATCCAACTCACCCACAAACTCTCCCGTTTTGTCTTTGAAATCACGTTCTGTTTTCGATGCGAAAGCCTTGGAGACGTACGTTCAAACAAACGGTAAAGATCCAATATCGGATGAACCAATGGATTCATCAGACATAATCCCCATCTCTACTTCAGGCACATCCATCCCAAACAGTCAAGAAATGGTCTCCCCCATTTATTCATCCATCCCAAGTATGCTCACCTCGTTTCAGAATGCTTGGGATTCACTTAGTTTGGAAATTTTTCAGTTGAGATCAGAACTCGATAAGACCAGGAAAGAATTATCATTGGCCTTGTACAGGCAGGATGCTGCTGTTAAGGTCGCCGTTGGAGCATGCAATGAAAGGGATGATGCAAGACACGCCCTTGCTAAACTCATAAGCGATCCGGTAATTGATGGCAAAACATCAATTGAAGCAAAAAATGAAACGGTGTCACCCACTGAAAATGTAACAGACGAACCGGTTGATGCCGACTGGGAAACATTTTGCGAACATATGCGCCGTGAACAAGAATCTCTTTTGGTAAAACACAAAAACGAAAACAAGGCAAGGAAGAACAAATCTCCACTGGCTGCGCTAGACATCACAGACTTATCGATCTCCATAAACGATTCCCAAGGTCTTACAACTAAAAAAAGTGGAAGTGTTTACAAAGCAATTAAAAATGAAGACGGTACGCAGTGTATAGTGATTTACAACTCTGGCCTATTCCAAGTAATCGATACAGCCCAAAATCAAAACAAAGTTGTTTCCAAACTGAATGTTAAGCCAGAGAACGGAAAACTCCTGGCTTTCTGGCTAGTTAACGAACCATACGTTTTATCACATGTTCCGCAGCGGGGACGTAAAGGCGCCAAATCTGTTATCCCATATCAAATCACGAATTTATTGACTAAAAAGTCTGTACCATTGACGACGGAGCTGTCCAACATTTGCATAACCTCTTCTCATCCAACTTTACCCGTCCTCATAATTGCCAACACCGAAGAATTTGAGGTTTTTTATAATGATGTTGTTGTTTATAGCCAGCAATGGAGCAACCAGATTAGTCATATTGAATTTCATCCCGACGGATTACTAATTGCGTTGAGCTACAGTGAGACTTCAGATGTTGATATCTATGATTTGATCGAACGTTCGATCAAATTGAACATTAAAAACGCTTCCGAAAAGTGCGTTGACTTGAAATTTGCTAAAAACGGATACAATCTAATGATCGGATACGATATCAATTTGGGTGTCTTTGATCTCCGTAAAAACAATTTCCAAGCGCTGATAGAATTCGATCCGTCTGCAGAAAACTCCGGGTTGTTCGTTGATGATTTTAGTACGTTTGTTGTTTTCAGCGATAGATGCGTCGTCTATGAAAAGAAAAGTAAGGCATGGAGTAGCATGCTGACAATTAAGGAAATCGGTGATAATCATGTTATTGATATACTCAGCGCAGATGAAACCGAATGTAAATTATTTTTGTCAAACGAGAAAGAGGATTGTACATTATACAATGCTGTAATCAAAAACTAGAATCTGTACTATTTAATCATAAATATTTATGTATATATATATATATGCTCCTGTTTATCTAATCTATAAACTCAATTTTTTTTAACTTCAGGAAACGTAATGGTCCTGTTTAAGTCGATATCACCAAATGTCAAGGGTCCAACATATGGCTGAACATTATAACCTAGCTTGAAATGACCCGTACGACCCTCTAATCCTGGTGCATAATCCCAAGTTGAATACTTCGACTTGATGTTCTTAGCATTGAAATACATTTTACCTTTGTCTTCAAAAATTTTATCCCAGATGATTATTTTGTTGTCTGCGTCATCATCGTCTAATTTCACGTACACGTATGTAAAAATTTGTTTTGTGTTCCAGTCAATGATATCATTGAAATCCGCAACCAAATCAAACTTGAAACGGGCGTTCTCCTTGGGTTTTTGTTTCGAACCGCCGTAGTTTCTCGTGTTCTTCAAGGTGACTATCGGTTGTCCCGTTTTGAAACGCAAAGAATTGATCGTGCCGTTGTTGCCAACATATGTAATTATCGACACCAAAAACCCTACCACAAACAATGCAGTGGTGATGGTGGACATCACCGTGCTTGTTCTCTGTGCCAAGGAGTGCATCATCGTTGTATGTGGATACAGCAAGCCCGGCTGCAGTGGAAGCAAACAAACAACAGCTGTCAAGTAGAGGCAAACACAAATTTCGCTTCAACTGGAATCAATTTTCGTCATTATTCTTCACGTATACATCCCAGTAACGGATTCATGTTGCCATCTACGTGGGAGCTGGGTACTTTCATTTCGAAGCTTCGACGAGAAGTGGGTGTTATGATTTCCTGACGAATCGCCTCGTAGTCTTCTCGTTTGTTTAACCAATATTCGTAGTCCTGGCACAAGTGTAGTAATTCCGACAATTTTTCCCTGATATTTTCCACAATCTCATCGGCACCTGTAATCGTCTCATGCAGCACTCTAAGCTTCCAAACACCACGGCCACAGTCGCCATGAATGTCGCCATTAACAAAGGCATAATAAAATTCCCGAGACCCAGTCACAAACACAAAGTTCAAAAGGGTCAGTATTTTGGAGATTTCAACATAGTTACCATCAGCCAGTGTTAAATACCGCAAGAACAATTTTCTTAACTTCAAGCATTCATCCTCCCCGAGTTTGGTATACTTCGACACCAAGTACATGTCATGAGACAACGGTCCATTGCGTTTGGGATCAATTGCATTTGCAAAAATGGTGGAGATCGATTGGTCTGTCATTTTATGGCCCCCACTGTCGCCTTCTATTTTCAGCGATGACTTGGTCTTTGTGACTACCATAGACGTGTTTCTCTTGACTTTGATTTTTATTGACCTTAGCCTCTTCATATCTATTGAAAGGATCACTGCCCTGTTTCTGTCCCACTGCAATCGATGCCTTCAAACAACTTCTCGTCCAACACGGCGAAAAAGGTATGTTTTTCATGGTTTTGATATATTTTATTTATACAATCTATTATCATTAACACCTTACATTCTTTATACACAGGTCCATCAAAGCTTGTTGAGATCAATCCGGCCAACCTTATATGACTTCGACTCGGTATCATGAATATCCTTTTCCACAATCTTTCTGCGTGTGGCATTCTTCTCCTTACGTAGTGCGTTCATACGACCTCTAACAGATTTTTTCTCCTTTAGTAAATCGTTTACTTCTCTACTTGCTTGCATCATTCTTCTACTGTTCGGGCTATCTCCACCTTGCGATGATATTTCATGTATCTTCCAGATGATGAAATCTATTTCTTTCTTCAGCTCAAACATGCGTTGCTTATATTTAATGGCATCATCAATCTTTCTCATGTTCATATTCTTTTTACTTCGTATTGTTTGACCCTTTTGTCTATGTCTTAGGTCTCTATAAAACGACTTACGAAGTTTCGTTGTCTGTAAATGGCTCGATCTAATGTGACGTCTTTCTTTCATCAACTGTTCCATATTTTTCAAAATGTACTTGTTGGGTGAAACAGAAATCCTGCTAAACAAATCTTCACGCTGCTCCGGTGTTAAAACCTTGTTTAAGCTCTCTGAAAGATTCTTCATGATTTCATAATACACCATCTTGTTAAACTCATACTTTGGCTTTTTGAAAAATCCAGGTATTTGATCAGTAGCGTACCTTAATTTCATCCTTTCCACATGCTTGTTTTTAATGTGATATGGTAATATGAATTTATCAATAAAACTTGCAGCTTCCTCTAAAAATTCAGGTCTGTTACTTAAGAATAATGCAGTATCGTTCAAGTTCTTATTGTCGAACACAACGCCTCTGTCTATTAAATCTTCTATAATTTTATTGACTTCATTTAATCTTTCAGCAACCTCTAACTGTTTCAATCTGTAAATCCAAATATCGGAATGTGCCTTTTTAATCCAGTTAGGTATCTTAACTTTCATATCTTTATATTTTGTAATTTGGTACTCATCATACTGGATTCTCAGATAACTATCTTTAACAACATCTAACCTACTAAAATCTTTTGTATTCTTATCAAACCTTTTATTCAACTCCGGATCTGAAAATTTCGACTTTTCGGTATATTTACTTAACAACCCCATATATCTATCGTAACATCCATCAAATTCAATCCATCTTTCCTCTTCACCCAACAATATCAGTTCCACATTCAATATATGTAGATTATTCAATAAATTATCTCTCGATAACTCAAGGTATAATTCAAACAATTTTCTTGCCTCACTTACATCTTTGTACTTTATAACAGATTTGATAACCAGTTTGAGAGACATTGGATTAATATCATCATTGATTTTACCAAATTTATCCTCTTTTCTATTTGTTAAAAACTCTTCCAAAATGCTGATGGTTTCATCAATGCTGTTCCTCGCAATCCATGGCATGCAAACATTACTTTGCAAAATCAAGGAATATGTTTTAGGTGACGGCACAGCATTATTCAACAAAGCTATTCTAACAATTTTCTTGGTCAACCATGGTTTATACTCTCTCAAACATGCAAAAATCATTTGGTTGAACAGGATAGTAGGAAATTCTTTACACTTGATAGCACTTCTTATTTCATTCAATTTAAGTTCAATCCCAAATGCTCCGTGTTTTCTAACCCAATATGACATGTACAAAATAAATGCTGAAATGTCCAAATCACCTCTATTAGAGTGAATAGTAAATGCTTTTTCCCAAATTTGCTCAAATATTCTCAAATCTTTAAATTTGACTGCGCTTTCTAAAGCTAATAAACTATCTTTATAAAGAACTTCATGCTCCCCCATTGAAAAATAATTTTCCGTTATGACACCATACCTTTTAGAATAATAATGACTCATCATGATCCATCTCGAATCATCCCTGTCAATATATAGATTAAATTTAGGATAATAATCAGTTAGTACAAGCTCGATACTCTTATAATCACCCAGCTCGGCCAAATGATTAAAAAGTGGTGGAAAAACGCTTCTAGGCAACTTAATGTTTTTAAGGAGCAATTCGTCTAAAACTCTAAAAACAGAGTCAAAGTTCCTCAATCCAGCCAATGCCTCCAACATTAGCCCGTAAGATTTGAATGTCAATTCAATTTTGTAATGAGAGTAAGCTGCAAACCACTGTAGCGATTCATCATAAGATTTGTTGTTTATGAAACATTGAATGATTGATGATAAGATCACATCATTCGGCTCAAAACCTCTTTTTAAATAGTTTTCCCATAATTCTAATGCAATTTTTGTTGTACCTGGCCTGACCGACAATGCAAAAAATAATGTTATATACTGATTTTTGGAAATAATTTCATTGTTTTCATAACGTTCAGTATAAATGTTTTCTAGCTGAGTCCACTTCTTGTTTTTGGCTAAGATAAGTAAAATTGGATTTAAAGTTTCATCTGACTCAAAAGTTGAATCGTCTGCTTGACATTTCTCCAAAAACAAATTTGCTTTGTTATACTCTTTTAAATTCGTCAATGACTTCAGATATCCAATTTTATCTACTTTATTTATTTGGAGTGACATTTTCTTCTTAAGCCTGAAAAAGATTTTACCTAACTTGGAATTTGTTTCATACTTACTATGTGTAAAAATCAATATCGTGTATACTTTGCCAAGTTGATATTCGTCTAATTTCATCAAATTTTCAAACCCTTTTGGTAAAAAATGTAACCTATTGTTTTTTAAGTAGACAATTGATGGAATATCTCTATCATACTTTAATTTTTCATCATTAAAACAATAGGTAAACCAAAGCTTGAATTTCAGTGTTTGCAAGTGTTCATTCGGTAAGGTTGATATCAGTCTATATTGAAATGAATCTTCGTTTATCTGATCTAGATTGAAATGTAATTTTATAAATTTTTCAAGAAACGAATATTTCAAATCAAAGTTTTCATTGTTTATCGAAGAGTAGGTAGCAAATAATTGTGCTATTAGTGAAGGCACAAATAATTTCATCAAGGAGTCATTTAAATTCAACAAATATTCGTAGAACTGAATTTTTGATTTTGCGTCAAAACCCTTGTATAACAATGAAGAAATCCTAAATGTAAGAAATTTTAAACCATTTGAATTTTCTTTCGCTAGAAGGCTGTCTAACAAAGGTTTAGCCTCATCAAATAGCTTTATATGCGATAATTTTATAAACTGGCTGATTAGTCTATCATTCTTTAATCTATCAAGTTTTCTCCAAAAATTTGGAATTTTTTCATATTTGAATACCTCACAAAATTTGAACAAATCATCAGGTGTTCCGTACTTATCAAAAGTTTCGGCCATTTTGCTGAATTGATTGAATTTAAAAAAAACATTGTAATTTGGATATACCTTTTGTAAAAGTTGAAAAGCAAATTTGTACTGCTTGTTAGAAAATAACCAATCGAATAACTTGGAAACTTTGGTTATCACATCTGGAGTAAATGACTCGGGCGATTGTTTGTCAAAAAACTCCAGTTCTTTGCAAATATCATTGAATTTTTTTTCTGCTTCTTCTTGAAGTTCGTTGGGACTTGTATCACTATCAACCAGTATATCGAAATTATTATCAAAGAATCTAGTCGTCGTTGATGTAAAATCACGCTTAAACAACCTGAGATTTTTCTTTAATGAGATCATATTTCTCAATTGTGGAGGTACTAAATTTTTGAACATGGAAGGTGTTATTATACTTTGTCTCCACACATCATTTGATATTATAAACGAATTTTTATCATCGTGATTATGACTAGAATCTAATGCGTACAAATCCATATGATGAATACAGTATGATGAACATAATGACCATTTTAACATTGAGTCCCGTCGCTGGATTTTTATAAAGTCTAGATACCTTTCAAAGGCCAGCTTAATATTGTTCATGTTTTACAAAATGTGTGGATCCTTTACTGGGTTTAATGAATGATATGAACAATTGGCAAATGAGGATATCCACGGGTTCGGTATGGAAATGTTTATGGTAATATGTACAGGTATGTGTGACCCTCGATTGTGTCCTCTATGATGTTTTCCAGCGTATCTGTCGGTACAATTTTCAACACTGTTCAGTTGGTGAAGTGGTGGATAGCTGAGGGAGTGAAAATTTTTGGCGCTGATTCGGTTTCTGCAACATGTATTTATTTGTTCATTATTGGGCTTGTGATACATACAACAAATACCAATCTTAATGGCAGAAAACGCATACAGAGGTGGAGGAAGAGGTAGAGGCAGAGGCCGGGGCGGAGGCCGTGGCGGAGGAAGAGGTACTTTTCGTGGTAGGAAGGACACTAGAAAATATTTAAACGGAAAACAGGGGAAGACCGATGAGATTCGCAGAGCTTTGACGCACAGAGCCCGAGTCAGAAAGAATTATTTCAAGCTTTTGGAGAAGGAAGGGCTTGATGTGCCGTCAAAGAAAACTGGAGAAGAAACAGATGATGAAAAAAATTCTGATCGAGGTAGTGATGGAGAAATAAGTCAGCACGAAATTTCAAAAGATGAAACGAAAAATTTATCAGAAATTGATATTATCAAAAGGAAAGTGCAAAATCATGAACCCTTGTCGTTTCAAGAAAGAATTCTTTTGAAAAAAGATAGAAGGGAGAAAGACAAAAAAAACAAGATGCAAAAGACGAAAGAGCAGGTTGATTCCATGAAACAAAAAGATTTTCAGCGTAAGCTTCAAACTGAAAAGATCAAAAATACTAAAACTAGAAAAGGACAGCCTTTAATGGGTCCGAGAATAAATAGTTTACTCGAAAAAATCAAAGAGGGAAAAGGAAATTAGCATTTCATTTATAAGTACTATTTATTGTAAGATTTAGTATGTATTCTTACATTGTGGATACAATGTTCAAGAATATATCATTCCGTGAATCAAAAGCATCTTCCAAATCAAAATCAGGACTCCTGAAACTACTGTTCACGTTCAATTCAGATTCTATTTCTCTAGTACCAACTATTTTGGCTAAAGGTTGTGGTTCATCGTCATTGTGCATCACATCTTCTTTTCTATATAGAAATTCGTTTAATTTACTGCTGTCAGCTATTCTGATTAAATCGATCTCTCCATTCATTCCAACAGTAATAAATTGTTTTAGATCCCTGCCTGCCCTATCTTTAATACTTGTCCATGGCGGATATATCTTGTACTCTGCAAGTCTTGGAATGTATCCCATATTCATTTCAGCCAATGGCTTTTTCCGGCTGCCGACTATTCTTGCAGACACATCATGGAAAACGATCTTTTCCGATTTGAAATCAGTTTCTACAGATAATGTATCGTTCACCACTAAACCGTCGGAACAGTAACTGTCTGATCTTTCAAAATCTGAAAATTGAAGCTCTTTATGAATTGCATCGTATACGATATTAATTGCTATATTATTCTGTAATATGACTAAAATTGTATGAAAATCCCCAACTCTGGGTTTGATGTGAAACTTTTTAACAGTACTGGCAAAGGTTTTAAGGACTTTTCTGTCGCCTAGTTCTTTGGATGAACTGTCGTAAGTCAATTCCACAAGTTCCTTACCTGTTGAATAGATAACGCATGAATCTTCCTTACCCGTAAGGCGCCTAACGTGGGTAATAGGATTGCTTTCCTTGAAGTTGTATAAAAGGCTAACTGAAAATTCGGACTTGGTTTTACTCAAATTCAAGATTTTTAAACATCCGGTGTCATTCTCAGCACGGCAGCCAACAATTAAATTTGCATAAAACTTATTTTCTTCATAAATTTTCCATTCTTCTAAGCAAAATGGTATTTCATGTTCCTGAAAGATCTTATTAATACCGGTTTTGGAATCCACAATTTTCATGGTTCTCGATTCCACAAACAGGAGTTTTGGTGTAGACACTTTTTTCTTAAAATCATCGTACTCCGGAATTGTAATCATTGTAAACAGATCAAATGTTGAATAATACTTCATTCTGAAACACTGCACTCCGAGTTTTTTCTTCTTAACTAACATAGTAGCTGTTTTTGCTATTTCTAAAATTGAAAGTGTATTACTACGTATTACGAGTAACCTATCTTTTACTGCTTCAATTCCCTTTTTAGGCTGTAAAAATGTACCTGCTGTAAAAATGTACTCATTTGCCTCCTCGACCACTACTCTTTCCGGAAACACTGAAGTCCTTAAGTCAACTTTCCACAAGTGCATACACCAAAAATACAGAACATAAGGATCATCCGTTGGAATGATCTCAACGTTACCGGTATCACCTAACTTCACCGTAGTGAGATTTTTGATTTGATAAATATTTGTGTCTGCATCAAAATTTATCTTCATTATCACATAATCACCATTTCTTGATGTCAAAACAAAATTATCAGAAAAACCAAATCTATGATATTGATATGGGACAAACAAATAATCGTGTGGAGTTAAAAATGAGCCTTGAAGACATTCATAAGGGCACGTCGTCCCTTGCAAAACCTGTCTATACTCATCGGAGACTAGAACGTGACCATAGCTATTTCCCTTATAATCACCAACCATTAAAAGCAATTCGCTATCAACATGAAGAAATTGTATCATACATGCTAAATTTGTTTCTAGCTCTTCATTTGTAAATTTAAGTGAATCAATGCGTAAATCCTCGTGTAAATTAAACACCACAATTTCATTTTTTCTTTTGCCTTCATTAAAGTACATCAAAGCAACTGTGCTCTTGAAAGAATCGGCAAGCAAACATTCATTCGGTAAATTTAGCTGTGAAATTTTTTTCATCAATTTCAGATCAAATAATATAATATTTCTTTGAGTAATAATCAATTGAATGTCATTTTTGTAAAGTTTACAGGATACCGTGGCCTCGTTTACTAATAAAATTGATTTTTCTTTGATTAGGTTGTTTTCGTAATTCACGGAATCGTCGTCCAATTGGACCACTGAAGTTCTAAACTCACTCGAAAATAAAAAATGTGTTTGTTCATCTTCAGGTTTACTTAAAGGAAAAATTTGATTAATATCGTAAAATTTCTGAATCGACTGTTTTTTATTAGCAGCTAGTCCATGTTTCAAATTCATCAAAGAAAGATTTTTTCCCTGGCCTGCAATAGCCCAAAACTCATGAGATGGAGATTCAATTGTGTACTTTGTCGATGGTGAAGGAATCAGCTCAAAATCGATCATTGGATATGGATTGATTTCTGACCATATCTCAGTAATCGTCTTCAGTATTGGTCTTTCATCTTCTATTACTATTGACACTACTTTTGATTCAGTAATACCCGTTTCATTTGCAAATATTAGATTATACTTATCGTCATCTACTGGCTCAAATACAAACGTTGACAATGAGTGCTTATATTTAAAAAATCTGCACATAGTTGAGCTTAAAGAATGACGTGTTTTATCATAATAGATATCTATTAAATAAACGTACAAGTTATTTGACGCAGAAACAAGAACCTGATCATGTTTATATGATTCTTCGGAGAATTCATCAAATGAAGAGGAAGTCTTAATTTTTTTTGTAGGTAGATAATATGAGTTTACCTTTACTACTTCCGGATAATCGGATTTTTCAAAATCTACTTCATCGCCGGTCATGAAAAAGCTTAGTGTTTTAATACTATACCCTCCGTCCTGTAAAAAAAGCACAGAATTTGTGTCAGCTAATGGCACAGTGTATATTGGGGTTTCAAATGTATTTTTCATAATATTTACCTTTTTCTTGAGTAAGGTGAGATCGTGTAGGCACGTCAGTTGTAAAGTGCCTTCGTATAATGAAACATTTATCAGAGCATTTTCAGATTTCGTAATTGGCACAACACATTGATTCAACAATACACCTTGCAATTTAAAATTATGAGAATGTTGGATACTTGGAATACCATTTGAATCGTATAAAATTTTGAATTTCAGGTTTAAGTTTTGAAAGCTGCTCAGAATCATAATGTCACTTTGTGGATTCAAACCAATTTTGTATCCCGGTTGTCTATCCAGTAATCTACTCTTAAATCCTTTACGCTTATGTTTATTCACAACAAATGGTGTAAAATCACCATTATTTTGCTGAAGAAATCTTATAAGCAAAGTGTCGTATTCTTCTAGGCAAACAATCAAAGTGTCCTCTTGTGATGTTTCGTTGGCCTTCAATACTGCTGCTGAAACAACTTTGAAAGGAAAAGAGATACATGGCCCATTATCAATTGATAATGAACTTTGATAAATTGCCAGTGTAACATACGAAGATTCTTGATCTAAGAACGGCTCAAAAGTATTAGACTCAGTCATTTCCACATCATTATCATCATCGTGGGTTTTATTGAGTTTTGCCCTTTTTGATGAATTGATTATGCTAGTTGATCCCAGGGCTGTTTCCTTTTTGATTAAAAAATCCCATTGTGTTGGCTGGACTGCCCATGAGGGTTTTGTTGAAACTTCAGACGCTATAGATGTGTACCTGTCAATATTCACCGTACGGTCTTCGTTCCTTAGTGTATTAATTTTGAAGTTACTGAAAATATGTGTAGGCAATCTGGAGTGACACAAGGTCTGCCTACACCAATCGGGTTTTTCGTTGGACTGGGATTGCTGGGGATTTATCACTTGCTCTTGGCCGTCATTTCTGACTGAACCAGTTTCTGATTCGTCCTCTGTTTCTGACTCTTCTTCTGTTTCTGGTTCGGATGCTGATAGTTCAGGAGCAAATATAAGCTGACCATCTTCATAGAATAATCCCGCACCCACCCATGGCATTGCTGAAGGCTGTTTCTTCTAGAGCACGCCAACACTGAAGTCAAAGATAAATCTTCAACAACTCCTACAATTTAGGCATCGCTTACATTATCTAATCTAATAATACACCTTACACAAATTTCTGGACTTGGGCACTCGATCTTTTATACGTGGGGGTTATTATGGCCTGCATCCATCTTAGACTCTTCATCTTCCTTCCCCTCCACCTTGGCTCTCTTCTCCTCCTCAGCATCGATTTTATCCAACCTCTCTTCGTTTAACTTTGCTGGCTCTCTGTATTTAGCATAATTTGCGTGTTTTGTGTAGTAATGGAAATTAGCATCTATCTTATTGTTCGAACCATTAACGCCGTTGACAAAGTTACTTAGGAACTTTTTCCTATTCTGTGGTATAACTTTACCGACATACGCTTCATGCTTGTGCACAGAAAAAAAGTCCATATATTTTTTCAACCTCAACTCCTCTTTTTTCTTGTATTGTCCTAACTTGATGTAATAATTTTTCTCTATATGTGACTTTTCTCTGTTTTGCAAGGTACTTTCAAATTCAATGTCTGAAATTTCCTTATTATTGCCGTTGTTTGGCCTTGCTTTCGCAAAAACTTTCTGCTCAAACTTAGGACTGTAAGACTGATCGAGCTTTTTACGTGCATCAAGCCTATCATCGAGCATTCTTTGTTTTTGTTTCTTCTCAAGGTCAGTTAAAACATGTAATCTGAAATCAACTATGTTCTGCTTCACAGTTTCGACCATATTTGGAGGAACATCTTCCAAATCTTTCGGATCCACACGGTACGATTCAGAAAGATTTTTAAATTTACTCAAAAAGTCATCAGCTGGTTTCGTTTTCTCCATTGTGCTGGTACCAATTTCTGAAATCTCATGAATATGCTTGGCAACTATATTCCGTATATCTGATACGTCCACAATTTCATAAAGCAACACATCATTGAGTCTTGGAAAAACTTTTTCTTCCAGTCTTTTGTCAGTACATACTCTCAAAACCTCAAATGATTCACCTAACTCCAAACCATCCATAACCTTTATGAACATATACAACATCATCACATCATCGAACGCTACAAACACATTTTGTGTTTGTAGATCTGCACCTTTAACACCCATATAAGACCACTGAAAGCTCGCTACAATATCAATTACTTTACCGTCCTCTTTCATAGAACAGGAACACTGTGAATGAATTTTATTAACGGCAAACTCGAGCACATTCTCAACCAACGATGCAAACTCTAAAATATCATTAGGAATATTCAAAATACTGACCACAAGAACATTTCCACTGCTTTTGAATGTATCAAGAGAACAGTATCTTTGCAATGTATTCTCTGTGCTTGCAGTCTTATCTTCACTGTCTGCATTATCTTTATCAAGCTCTTCTTGTTTAGTTGAACTGCCAGCTTCAATCTGTTCGGTCCTTTGGTATAGGGGGTCTAAATGAATTCCGTTGTTTATGAGCAGATTGTAAAGACTTTCTGTGTATTCATATGTTAAACTTTGCATTGTCTTTGATGAATTGTATATTAGATCAAGATTTTTTTGAATTTTGTCGATGTTTTCGCCTTGTTCCTCCTTATTCTTGGACAGCCCTAGCACTTTTTCAAAACCATTAACATTGTGATACTGTCGGCGATAGTACTCCGGTCTGTAAGACATCGTTTTCAAACAAACACTCTGTTCTACTGATTAAAAATAAAGTAAGGTCGATCTTGCAACATGTGTGTAAAAATGAGCTGAAAATCTCAACATGTTTCTTTGATGTTTTTTCGCGTTTAAAATAAGATTTAAACTGATTTAACCTAATAAACAGATACACATTTATTATAAAAGTTAATGCATACAGGTTTAAGCAAAAAAACAAATGCAAAAGAAAAAAGACATTAAAATGATATTATGAAATGTATAAAGATTTTTAGAATAAAATGAAAAGGATACATTGTCAAAATATCTCAGGGTATTTGAAACAAAAGAAAGAAAAAATCTCATGACATCTTCAAAATAAAAAACAAAACTCAAAATTAAGGAATAAAAACAATTAATGCAATGGCGAAAAAAAAAATAAAAATTAACTTTCCATAGAATCACCGACCTGTTCTTCACTTTCATGATGCATTCTTGAATTCATATTGTCGGTTGGACGATCCATCATCGAAACCGGGTTATAATAATAATAGCAAGGATACATCGGTGGCATCTGCGCATTTGGAGTACCAGGAGGATAAGCTGGATAAGTGTAGTAATAGCCTGTATTTGACTGGGGAAGACCGTTTGAACCATTAGGACGATAATCATTTGGATGCATTTGATGCATTTGGTTGGAATTTAAGTATGGCATATCTTTTGTTGGATAGTAATAATAGTATGGGTACTGATATGTTGAATGTGGAACCATATGGCCCATCTGCCGACTGTGATTTTCATGTTCGCCATTATCAATTGAACTATAAGTGTAGCCTGTTTTTGGACCGGCGCTTGAATATGTGATATAACTCCTATTGGTTGAGATATCATTATCCTCAACTTCATTATTAGTATCAGTTTCGTTATCATTTTTCTCCTCATTGATATTATCGTTTTCATTATTTTCACCGTCGTCCTCAATAAAATCTTCATTTTTTTGGCAATAACCGAAGCTATCGTAGGTATTGTTTGCATCATTAATTTGATTATCGATTTTGGTTTCGCCAATACTATCGTCAAATTTGGGATTTTCTGGATTTTTATCATTCATGATTGAGGGGTCAAAGTGAGCATGATGGAACGTTTGACTACCTGTTTCAAATTCGCAATTTTTCAACGTATTAGCAAAATTTTTATTAGTTTTTCTATTACCTGAATAGCCAAACTTAAATCTGTTACCTTTTGGTGGAAACGAATGTTTCAGTTTCATTGCTTGAGAGAATGTTTCAGGAGTTTGAATTGAATTTTCATTGTTACTATCAGAGTTACTCAAATCATCAAAATAAGGATTATTTTTAACCCGATATTGATTGTGGTGATTGGTTTGTCTATTGTTTTCATTGAAAAAGTTGCGCCTTTTAAAATTGACGGGTGGTGGTGCTAAGTTTAGTTTTAAGCCATCTTCGTTTGAATACTTCCTTCTGTAATTATTATACATTTCACGATATTGAACATGAATTGTTTTAAACTTGAACATTGAATGGTTTTCTCTTTCAACAGCAGATGCTGCAGCCTCTTTTGTTTTGAACTTAATAAATGCAAAGTTACTTAATGGTCTATTAACTAAAATAGCTTCTTTAATTTTACCATGACTTTCAAACCTTTCAATCATTTCATCTTTACTGATCCTTGGATCTAAATGACCAACAAAAATTGAATATTTGTCGATTGTAACCTCTGGGACATTACTATATTCATCTTCCAAATTTTGCGCCCATTCGACATTCCAATTTGCCTTTGTTTTGAGATTTGCAAAGGCACTAATAGCATCTTGACGATAAACAAACTTGCAAAACCAATTTTTATGATTTAATTTTGACAAAGCAGTAACGTTAAAGTTTTCATTTACGGCAACGATTCTTTCAATTTCACCAAAACGAGTTAAAATTTTCTTAATTACCTTTTCTGAAATACCAGCACTAGTCAATTGTAGGTATAGGGTACGATTAACTCTGGCTTTTTCACATCTGACAGTTCTGCCATTTAAAATTGAATGTTGACCCTCACTGATAGCCCTATTCGCATCTTCATCTTTAGCGTATTGAACAAATGCGTAGGGACGATTAGCCGGATCTCTTAAAACTTTGACCAAGGTCATTTCACCCCACTGTTGGAAATGATTTGTAACGGATTGACACAATACATCATCACTTAAATTTGATGATAAACTAGCAACAAAAACACAAGCGGATGGACGGCCTCTAACTTCTTTTGACTCCTTGTCGTAGCTACTATAAGGGTTATGATTGTTAGAAGTATTGGTAGTAATGGTACCAGGTTTCAAAGTTTCAACATTATTATTGAAAGAAACATCATTGCTTTTTTTCTTAGCAAGAAATGAGCCGATAAAATTTTCTTTATCTGCAGCAGAATCAACATTGGAATTGGAATGGTTGGAAAGAATTGAAGTTGAATTCAAATCATCTTCATTATCATCAGTGGCATTTTTGAGATTATTCTTGGTATCCGTTGAATTTAAGTTTGTATCGATGGTTAAGGTATCCTTGTTGTTAAAGGTAGTGACACAAGAATCATAATCTGAGGCAACTGAGCTTTCAGAAATTGAAGCAGAATCATCGATGACATCAGAGATTGGAATATCGAAACCACCGGAAGCGTTGAAAACAATATCGTTTGGAAAGGCCAAATCCTTTGTGGAACTATCCGAGACTCTAATTTCACCGGAAATAGTACTGTCGATTGCAACCATTTTTTAACAGTAATTGAAGGGAGAGAAGCAATTAAAAGCTAATAAATTGAGGAAATTTGAGGTAAAGCACAAGTGAAACAGATAGGGAAATTCAGCTTGGCTTTTTTTTTTTAGGTAGGAAATCAAAAGTAGAAAATTAAAGGATGATTAATGAACTAAAAAATTAAGAAATGCAAGCGGGATAGACAAGCACTTTATAAGGTATGCCACTGCTGAGATAACCAGAGATCCAATAGGAGAGAGAAGAGGAAGAAGCAGGGAGGAGAAGGCAGAAGAAGGGGAGAAAAGCAGGAGGGCAAAAGAAGGCAAAGTGGGAGATGAGCAGAATTGCTCCCTTTTGTACCAAAGCCGGGATCAATTCGAAATCAGAATCCAAATCCAAATCCCAATCACACTCACAGTCACTGAGCTTGGATCAGAATTGCCCCGTTTCGCTCTAATTTGGGCAGAAGGATGAGCATGGCACAACGCCCCAGAAACATGTTCAAAACGGTTAGTCTCTTTCCTCTTTGGGCGACCTCTGAGATTGCGGTCACGTGACTCGTGTTTTTTCTTCTTTTTCCCATTTTTTTCGTATTTTTGCATGATTTCACAAATTTTTCCATCTCCTTTGGCTGTCAACCACACGTCATCTCCTAACATCCCTAATCTGCCCAGCAAGCTGCCGTACAGTGTGACACCTATTCGGATATGCTTGAGTACCGCGCAAAATTTGTTCTTGCCCCCATGGTGAGAGTTGGAGAACTCCCAACAAGACTGCTTTCTCTGAAATACGGTGCTGATTTAGTATGGGGTCCTGAAATCATCGATAAGAAAATACTGACATGTGAGAGAAAATATAACGAGCAGTTGCAAACTGTCGACTTTTTGTCCAAAACTGGTAACAAGAAGATCCCCGGCATGACAGATGTGGTTTTCAGAACTTATCCGGAAGCTGAAAAGGATAGATTGGTTTTCCAAATGGGTACCTCTAATCCACAACTAGCAGTGGAAGCCGCTAAAATCATCATTCACGACGTTGGTGCAATAGATATAAATGCAGGATGCCCGAAGCATTTTTCTATACATTCAGGAATGGGTGCTGCTCTTTTAAGTACCCCGGACTTATTGTGTGATATCTTGTCAAACTTAGTTACCGAAGTAGGAAAACCAAACAATAAACCTATCAGTGTTAAAATCAGACTACTACCGAAAAAGGAAGATACATTAGCCTTAGTCACAAGACTAGTCAAAACGGGAATTGCCAATTTAACTCTTCATTGTCGTACGAGAGAAATGAGAAATAGACAAAATCCAATCAGAGATTACGTTGATGAAATTAATCAAATTTGTAAAGATAACAATGTTTCTTTTATCATTAACGGGCAAGTCAAAAACTATAAAGATTTCCGGGAGCTGCAAGAGAAATATGGTGACGATGTAGGAGCCATGATTGCATCGTGTGCTGAAACCAATCCCACTTGTTTCAAAAGAGATGGACCTTTATCTTGGCATACTACCGTTAAGGAGTTTATCAGATTCGCACAGCAATTTAATAATCATCCATCAAATACTAAATACTGTGTGACGAGAATGATACCAAATGAACGTAATGAGAATAAAATATACAAACTAATTACGAAAGCCAAAACCGCCGAAGAATTTTCAGATATAATTTTAAAGCGAATGGATGATAATGGGAAATACATTGAAGAAGAAGAGGAACAAATACCTGTAGATTCTTCCAAGAGGAAACCTCAGGAAGAGGTTGATAATTCAGTTAATGTAGACAAAAGAATCAAAATTTAGATTGTTCTTAGCTTTATATATATATACATGTACAGATAACATCAATGTTCGCAAGAATTATTTAAGATCACCACCAAACCCTGGTGTTTTGATGTCTTTATATTGAGAATCATAATATCCCAACACTTTATAAACCTTACCCATATCTCTGATGCCTTTACCCGTTAATCTTTTATACGCCTCGGTTAATTTTTTCTTCATCGATTCATCGTCAACAAATTTTGACATCAGTTGATCAATACGATACCCCAAACCCATTGCGTTCAAGAAGTCTCCTTGTTCAGCAACGTAAGTTTCGAATTTCAAATCTTTCAAAATTTCAGATAAACTACTGAAATCAACATCAATTGAAAGATCAACCTCTCCAACGTCACTAAAGGGGTTAACAAATTTATGATCCTTAATACCACGCAACGAGTTTATTGGAATTGTTGTTGTACCATAATCGATGATCAAACCAGCACCAATATCCCCACTCTTCACAACATCTGCCATTTCATAAATGTAAGAATGAGATTCTGGTGAGATCTCAACCTGTGATTTGACTGGCAGACTATCATATCTTGCGGTAGTTTTAGGAATTGCTGCACTAGGTGTCGCATACGGAGCTTGAATTAAAACAAATTCCGAATCACGTTCCTTCTTTAAGTCACTTGTGGTAGTTGTTGTAACATTAGGTAATACATCCTTCTTGTATTCTGGCCTAATATCAACCAAATATTCTCTCCAGCCTTTTTCGGTTTTAATAAATCTATTCATTGGTAAAGCATCATAAAATTCATGCGCCATTACAAAATTCATGTTGTTCTTATCGCCTGATAAATCTGGTTTATCGTCCTTCAACCATAAAATTTCATTCCCCCATTTAGATACAGATCTGTAAGTAAAATCGTCTCTTTTCTCAAGCTTCGTGGTTTTAGTGTCACATAGAGTTTTGTACTGTTCGTTGATTAGAACATCCGATTTTTCAATAAACACAATTTCGATCGGATTATTACCCTTCACGAACCTGTTCAATGTTCTGACCATATCAAACATCAAAGTACCTTTACCTGGGCCAAATTCAATCAATCTAAACTTTTTTTCTTTGATTTTGAAGTTTTCTCTATTACAAGTTGCCTGATGTCTTAGTTGAGTCAAGAAAGCACTGAAAAACCATAATCCACAGATCTCCCCAAAATTGGAACTAATTTCTGGTGATGTAATAAAGTCTCCTGTTTTAACATCCAGTGGGTTTTTAGTGGTGTAGTAACCATACTGGGGATTGAGCAAACATTCTTTCATGAAATTTGCAATGGATATTGGACCCAATGTTTTAATCATATTTTTGAGAATGATTTCCAGATTTTCAGAATTTTTCAAACTCTTATTCAAGGGTTCAGTTGTATAATCATTCAGCGTAAAAGATTGTGATTTTTCGTTAGTTGAAATCGGTTTCCCATCCAGTCCTAAAATTTTCGATCCTGAGGCCTTGTTAATTGGTTTTCCATCCGGGCCCAAAATAAGACACCTCTTGCAAACCGAAAACTTTGCTGCTGTTTTTCTAAAAATTGTATTGCGTCTAGCTACTGTTCCAATCATGCCCTCCAATTTAAAGTTGCTTGCTTTAACACCGCAATTTCTTCGTGCAGAATCATGATGGAAGAGCAACAACGTGTAAACTTACGTAAGCGCATTCCGCTATTTGGAGAAAAAACTGCTCCTCGTTCATATCGGATAAAGCGTGTCTTGTTGATATGCTTACAGTTTGCACCTCTTATTGTTGCCTGTGACTCTTCCCCAGTTTTCAAAGCCTTGTTGGCCATTTTACTTTCTCTTCGATACGCTAGAGTATATATTTTATTGCACACATGAAGCTGACTGACAAAAGTTTGGATGAGTCTGGACTGAACAGTCATTTGTTTCTTGGGCTGCCTTCTGGCGACAGTCCCAAAAACATTTCTCCGCATTTTAGAAGCTCATCGTCCATGGATGCAAACTCACACATAGAAGACTCTTATCTTCCAGATCTTGATGATACCCAAGTTAATAGCTTGTTGTCAAACACTAAACTCAAATGGATGAAGTCTACATCTCTATCATCAGCCTCAGAAAACACTTCAAAATTTCAACTTTTTTTCAAAACAATAGCTATTCTGAGAAAATTCGTCAAGTATATTGGTCCTGGATTAATGGTCAGTGTTGCATATATGGATCCGGGAAATTTTAGTAGTAGCATCGCATCGGCTCAATTTCAGTATAAATTGTTATTTTCTTTACTTATTTCCAATATAATGGCTGGTTTTTTACAAGTTTTAGCCAGCAAGCTTGGTATCTGTACGGGTGAAGACCTAGCTGCAAATTGTAAAAAACACTTGCCGCCAAGGTTAAATCATATTATCTACATATTCGCTGAAATATCAGTTATTGCAACAGATGTTGCAGAAATTATTGGAACTGCAATTGCATTTAATATCATTTTTAATATTCCATTATTGGTTGGTGTTTTGTTATCAATCATTGATATGTTATTTGTTGTTATGGCATACAGACCTGATGGGCCAATGATTTTATTAAGAATTTTTGAAGGATTCGTTAGTTTATTGGTGTTTGGTACAGTTATTTGCTTTGCTATAGAATTGGCCAAAGTTTCACCGACTACAAATTGGAATGACGTTGCACGGGGCTTTTTACCTTCAAAAGAAATATTCACGGACATTAAAGGATTATATTTATCAGCTGCATTGTTGGGTAGTAATTTGATGCCACATTCATTATACTTAGGATCGGGAGTAGTTCAAGCGAGAATGAAGGCTTATGATATCAAAATGGGGCACTATGTTCCATCAACTAAAAAGAAGGCTTGCAGTTTATTCAGATTCCCGTCACCAGATGAACAGGATGAGGATAACGGAAATAGTGAGGAAAATCATACTTATAGACCATCAATTCATGCGGTTGATGAGACTATGAGTTATACAGTTGCAGAATTGGTTGTATCTTTAATTGCAGTTGCGTTATTTGTTAATGCAGCAATTTTAATTGTTGCTGGTTCTGCACTATCAACACCAACAGATGATGATGGTGATGGGGCATTGGAGGACGCAGATTTATTTACATTGCATCATTTACTAACAAGTCATTTATCCAAGGCTGCAGGGTCTATCTTTGCATTTGCACTATTATGCTCCGGTCTCTGTGGTGGTACAGTCGTTACAATTGCTGGACAAATGATTATGGAAGGTCATTCAAATGCCAAAATTCCACCTGGTATTAAAAGAATCATTACACGTGTTTTGGCACTTATACCCTGTGTATTGGTTGTTGTCGCTGGTGGTAGAGAAGGTCTGAGTGCAGTTTTGAATGCCTCACAGGTTGTTTTATCATTTATGTTACCATTCATTTGTGCGCCATTAATTTACTTCACATCTAATAGGGAGATTATGAAAGTTGAAATTTTCAAGAGTATAAATGATACGATTACGGAAGGTGAAGATTGTATTGAACTTGATCATTTTTATGATAACAAATTCAATCCTGAATCCGGGAAAATCAGTCATGACAATAGCGGCCGTGATGACACCGTTGCTGATCATAATGTGAAAATATTCAAGAATATGAGTAATGGCAAGGTTACTACCATTGCCGCAACTTTGGTATGGGCACTTATAACGTTTTTGAATTTTTGGTTGTTAGCAAGCATGGCTCTCGGAAAGGATGTGCCGTTGTAGTCAAACCTGTCTCATTCAATCATTGTGTTTATTATATATTCACCGCCAAACTTTGTACGCATGTAGTTTATTCAACTTATTCATATTCATTATTCTGCTGTTAACAAAATTTGAAAAGCGGGCTGTGCGATTAACATTGACATGAAAATTTTCCGTTTTCCTTCTTTAAGCAACAAAAGTAAAAACAAGGCCTGAACTTTAACAATGTCTGACCTACACGAACTCTGTTATTTCAAGAAAAGACCAGTTACCAAAGAAGAGTATTTTTTACCCTTAAAAGGATATTTAAAGGCTGGTATTCCTGCCACATACACTATTGAAGAAGCCTTTAATTACGAAAATGGCATTGACAAAGAAACAATAAGTGATACGACACCAATGCATTTGATATGTGAGCACCTTCCCCTTGATTTAAACAAAGATGAAGAGGAGGTGGTGTTGAGTATGATGGAAGAGTTGTGGCTGAACGGTGCTGGCTGGAGTTTGATCAATGCGCAGAATGAGACTCCCGGTTGTGTGTTGCTTAGAAGAGGACTTCATGGATCTAAATACTGGGACAGCTGTGTCGATTCAGGTGTGCGTGCCGAAGTGTTACTTAGGAAGTTAAATGACCCAAATGTAGAATTCTTGGATGACGTGGACGAAGATGTCGAAATTCCGGAATTGGTTGAAGCGGAAGAGGCAGAGGACAGCATTGATAACCAAAATAAAGAAACAGAAGAACTTTTGCACCAAATATATAGCGACCCAGCAGGGACCACAGAAACGTACCTGAAGACGGAGTTAGCATATAAAGATGGTGCATTGGTCACCAAAGAAGGATCAGACGGTGTTATGATGCAATGGGAGGAAGAGTTGATGAAAGCAGGTTGTGATTCTTTATTCAAATCAATTGAAGATTTTGAAGATGTCAACGTCATTAATATTGGTTTTGGTATGGGGATAATCGACACAATGATCCAGGCCAAAAACCCCACAAGACACTATATTTGTGAGGCGCATCCTGATGTGCTAAAAAAAATGAAGCAAGATGGATGGTATGAGAAGCCAAATGTGACTATCTTGGAAGGAAAATGGCAAGATACGTTACCATCATTACTCACCAAAGGTGTTTTCTTCGATGGTATTTATTACGATACATTTAGTGAACATTATGAAGATATGGTTGAGGATCTATTTGATCTTGTTGTTGGATTACTAAAGCCAACTGGTATTTTTTCGTTTTTCAACGGATTGGGTGCTGATCGTTTGGTTTGTTATGAAGTTTATAAGAAGGTTGTCGATCTAGACCTTTCCAACTACGGGCTTACTGTGGAATTCAAAGAAACCAAAGCACCGGTTACCACGTTGAAGGAAAATGACGAAAATGTGGACTCGGTTTGGAAGGATATCAAGCGTGCCTACTGGCGTTGTCCCGTGTACTACCATCCAGAGGCCAGATTTATGTAGAGACAGTATATTGAGATAGATTGTAAAAAACGAGCATCGCCGTAGACCAAAATTTTTCAACGTTCGCTCTGTGGAGAATGACCGACTCTTTAGGTTCAGAACTGCAATGAGGATAAATAAAAGACGCCTTTAAAAAGTTTAAAATTAAGTATCCCAAACCATGTCGTTAGAAGCATCCTTATCTTTACTGTCTCTTGCAGAGCCTTCTCCAGAAGGCTCTGTGAATGTCAAGTCCCTCGTGTTCAAGCCAAAAACTGCAAAGACTGCAACTCCTGTTCCAATTGTCGTCGTTGCTTTAACAACAACTCAAACACCTTCTGGCGTTATTGCTAAAGCATCCAATTCTAAAGATCCAAGATTAGCAAAGAACGAATTAACCACTGAATTTTTTGGTGTTCCAGCAGCTGATTTCTCTATTGCTTCATTGGGTGCAAAACATAAAGATGGTAAAATTAAGCTTATCGTTGATTCATCCATTGAAGACTCTGAATCAACAAATTACGTTTTAGAAAATGCATCTGCCAAATTAGTTTTAAATGGTAAACAATTAATTGGCTACTTATCGACTTTCAACCCAGTTGTTGTTGATTTCGCTTCCGAGGCAGCTGCTGCTCCAGCACCAGCCCCAGCTAAAAAACAAGCAAATGCTGCATCTGAGTCAGATGCTAAGTTAGATGACGCTAAATTGATTGGTGTTACCGTTGATAAAGAGAAGGATTTTTCTGGTTGGTATCAACAAATTCTAACAAAGGGTGAAATGTTAGATTACTATGACGTTTCAGGTTGTTATATTATGAGACCAGCATCATATGCGATTTGGGAGCAAATTCAAAAATTTTTTGATGAAAGGATTAAGTCAGATGGTGTTGCAAATGCTTATTTCCCAATGTTTGTCTCCTCGAGAGTGTTAGAAAAGGAAAAGGATCATATTGAAGGTTTTGCACCTGAGGTTGCGTGGGTCACAAGAGCAGGTTCATCCGAATTGGAAGAACCAATTGCCATCAGACCAACCTCTGAAACTGTTATGTATCCGTATTATGCTAAATGGATTAGATCCCACAGAGATCTACCATTCAAAATGAACCAATGGAATTCTGTTGTTAGATGGGAATTCAAGCACCCACAACCATTTTTGAGAACAAGAGAATTCTTATGGCAGGAAGGTCATACTGTTCACTTGACCCATGAAGATGCAGAAGGACAAGTTATGAGAATTTTAGATTGGTACGAAGAAATTTACAGACTATTGTTGGCCGTTCCAGTTATTAAAGGTGTCAAAACTGAAAATGAAAAATTTGCAGGTGGTAAGTTCACCACAACTGTTGAAGGTTACATTCCAACTACCGGTAGAGGTATCCAAGGTGCAACTTCTCATCATTTAGGTCAAAATTTCTCCAAGATGTTCAATATCACCGTTGAAAACCCAGAAGGTTCTGATAAACCAAAAATTTACACCCACCAAACATCGTGGGGTTTATCTACTAGAGTTATTGGTGTTATGGTAATGATCCATTCTGATAACAAGGGTCTGGTTATTCCACCAAGAGTTTCACAATTTCAAGTCGTTGTCATTCCTGTTGGTTTAACTGCCAAGACAACTAAAGAGGTTGAAGAAAATGTTTATTCATCATGTAAGGAATTAGAAGCCAAATTAAAGGCTTCGGGTATTAGAGTTACTGCTGATTACAGAGATAACTATTCTCCAGGTTGGAAATTTTCTAACTGGGAATTGAAGGGTCTTCCAGTCAGATTAGAAGTCGGTCCAAAAGATATTGCAAATAAATCCGTACTCGCGGTTAGAAGGGATACTGGTGAAAAGGTCTCAATTAAAGTAGAAGAGCTGGACACCAAGTTACCTGAATTACTTGATGCAATCCATAACAACTTATATGAAACTGCTAAACAAAAATTCGATAACCATAGGGTTCTCGTTCATGACTGGAAAGATTTTGTTCACCAGTTAAACGAAAAGAATGTTGTTGTTGCACCATGGTGTGGTGTTGCAGAATGTGAAGACGACATCAAAGATGGTTCTTCAAAGAGGGATAATGGTGAAGAATTTGAAGTTGATGAGAAGGCTCCTTCCATGGGTGCTAAATCTTTGTGTATTCCATTTGAACAACCACAATTGAAGGAGGGTACCAAATGTGTTAAATGTGGTAAAATTGCTGTCAATTATACCATGTTTGGTAGATCATACTGATGATGATCCTTCGTTTAATTTTTTCCGCTTATCTATATAAAGCTAATTAATGTATAATACAATACAATAATCCATTATACATCAAGCAGTAGTGAAAATAATGATACTCTGAAAACGATTCTCGCCGAAACTTCAAAATTCCCGTTTTCCGGCTTTACAGTCTCCAATTGTTGTACTCACACTGGGTGAAGAATCATCCATCGGTACAGGGAAACAGAACCCTTAATACAAACGGAAAGATGTTAAGAAGTGGGCTTTGCAAAAAAAGTTTCAAGTACCAACTTCGGTCAATAACAACTGGCTCATCAAAAACATCGGACCTTCCACCGTGTACAAGACAACTTCTTTTTGATTCGCCACCATCAAACACGCCAATAGAAACCAGCGGATGGGTTTCATCCTCTCGTATATCGAAAAATGTTGCATTTCTGGACATCAAAGATGGGACAACGTCAAGTGGAATTCAGTGTGTGATTCGTCCGCCTTCCTTGTTACCACCAGACATAAAAAATGGCACAGGTATTCAAGTCAATGGTATCTGGTCAGAAGGTAAGGGTAAGCAGAAATATGAATTACAAGTTAATGATAAAAATGGAGGCAAGATTGATATTTTAGGGCCCGTCGAAGAATTGTTTCCAATGATCAAAAAGGGTCATTCAGTTCAGTTTTTGAGAACTATTCCTGAGTATAGGTGGAGAGACGAAAGATTAGCAGCCCTTTTGAGATTCCGTTCACAAGTTGAAACTACTTTAGTCAACTTTTTTGACTCTCAAATGTTTATCAAAACACATCCACCTTTAGTCACGGCATCTGATTGTGAAGGTGCCGGTGAATTGTTTAAAGTTGAATCAATTTCCAAAATAGAAAATAATGAACAGTTTTTCGGTAAAAAGGCATTTTTGACCGTTTCAACACAACTTCATTTAGAAGTTTTGTGCATGGCTTTGAATCGTGTTTGGACATTGAGTCCTTGTTTCAGAGCTGAAGAAAGTGATACAAATAGGCACTTGTCAGAGTTTTGGATGTTGGAAGCGGAAATTGCATTTGTTAATGATGTTTCACAACTAACAAAGTTTGCAGAAAAAATGATCAAGTCTGTCGTTAAAAATTTAGCAGATAACCATAATGGTATGGGCGAAAATTTATCAAATACAGTTGATAGGTCAGTAGTTGAATCTATGACAAACAGGTGGGCGATGCTATTATCTAAAGAGTGGGATTCAATAACATATACCGAGGCGATTAAAATATTACAAGAAGCATGCGATTCTAAATCAGTCAATTTTACAACTAGACCAACTTGGGGTGATTCTTTAAAATCGGAACATGAAAAATGGCTAGCTGGAGAATACTTTAAAAACCCAGTGTTTGTTACAGATTATCCGTTAGAAGAAAAAGCATTTTACATGAAAATTAATGAGCCACAAGGTAATGAAGGGGGTAAAACAGTCGCTTGTTTTGACTTACTTGTGCCTGACGTTGGTGAATTGATTGGTGGATCAATGAGAGAACACGATTTGAAAAAATTAACTGAAGAAATTGAGAGGAGAGGTATGGATGTTACATCATTAAAGTGGTATCTGAAGCTAAGAGAAAATGGCACTGTTCCTCATGGTGGTTTTGGCATGGGTTTTGAAAGGCTATTACAGTATTTGAGCTATACTGACAATATTAGAGACGTTATTCCATTTCCTAGAAGCGCAGAGAATTGTCCTTGTTGAGTGAAAGGGCGTATACTTGTAAATAAATTTTTCGAACAGTAGCAAAGAATTAAATAGTTCATAGATTGCGAATATAAAGAGATAGATAAAGATGAGAGAGGATATCAGAGTTGAATGTCTTTGACGTTATGGCTCTTAAACTTCTTATTGGCTCTATCAACGCTTCTGATAGACAATCTGTCTCCAATAAATTCAAACTCAATAACATTATCATCATCAACTTCTACATCAAAAGTAAATCTTGTTTTCTTTTTCGGAATCATTCTTAGTCCACCAAGGCATTCCTTTGCCGAATAGGGTACTTGAATCTTTTTTTCCGATATATTGTCCTTCCAATTGTTCTTTCGTGGAACTATCATTAGAATAAACGTTTGTGATTCCCATAATACAATACCTTCCATTCCAACATTATCAGGGCATGTACAGTGTGTCACTCTAAAATAAGCTCCAACAAATTCAGCGCTAGAAAGTTTTGCCGTTGCTATGTCAATTTTTTTGCTGTTTGTGAGTAGTTCTTTGATATAGTCCTTCCAAAGATTGTTCATTTCTATAAAGTCTTCAAACTTGAGAATTCCGTGACACATTTTCAATCTCATAACATCTTCAGCAAATAATTCAGGATTCTTTTTACTCATCTTCAGAAGCTGCTTAGACACCTGATCTTGTCTTTTCAGTGACAACTGGATGAACTTCTTGAATTCATTTTTGGTCTTCAGTGCATTATATTTATTTGTTCTTTCGTTTTGTTTAAAAGTTAAACTTGAGCCCGGTTTTTTAGATAAAAAATCTTTAGCATTCTCCTGTTCCTTAATTTCAGAGTTTTTATTTTCAATATGATACTGTCCACCATCTGTAGGTTCTAAAACAAGATAATTTTTTTGAGGTCCCGTAAAAGAGTATCTTTGTTCAAGAAATTGTAAAATCTCCCCACTTCCGTTGTACTTTGCACAGCGAGACAACAAAAGATGTTCTATAATGTTCGATCTATCCATTTAAATATTGGGAGTAGGCTGTGGGAATAAAAGACACCGTAATCCATGCATCTGTGAAGAACACTTTTCGATTTTCATGTCATTTCAACTCAATACGGAAATCACGTGAAAATTTCGGGAAGTTGTTTGATTTACAACAGCGATTCTAGAACAATGCAGTTACTTCGTAGAATGCAAGTGTTTGCTGCACATGAGATCAAGTCCACTATCCATTGTCTGAGTGAGCGGTTTGGACATGTAAATAATACTTGGTTTTATTAAAAGAGTAAGAAGGAAATGAAAACAAACCCTACGTGTTACTAATCAGAGAATCTGTAGATGTTAGAAAATATAGCCGAATCTAAAGTGACATTATACATGTACGTATACAACTAGTGCCAATGTACCAATACATTTGGTAGCACCGGATAAGCAACTATTAAAAGCAGCACGAAGATGGAGAAATTTCCGCAATTCCCCATTTTTACGACATTTAATTGCTGCTTGACGGGAGATACCAATTGCATTAATGCAGTAATTCAGCTGATTTACAGTTTTTGAAGTAACTTCAATTGATTAAGAATCCGTCTGAATAGTAAACACATCGCCAAAAAGCGAAAAATGAGTGAAACGATACAAACAATTCTTGGCCTAAAAATGACATTTAACAACGAAAATCAAAAGAGAATTCCGCAGATTTTAAAACAAAAAATGTTACATCTTTATGCAAAGAACAATTTGAGATATTCATCAAACTTTTACTTTTATCAAACAAATACCCTCTGGTTTGAAGACTACTGAACTCAAACTTTCAGTTTCTGCACCATTCAGCCTTCTACTTGTAAAACCCTCTCGGTTAAATGAAGTTATGAAAATTCCTTCTTGGACGAGCAAAACTTTAAAATTCCTGGTAAAGCCCCTAGCGCTGAATTAAACTGTGCTCTGTTTTTTTTATTGGAGTCTCATTAAAAAAAAAAATTTCTCTAAGTTTGGATGAGCCGTAATTTACCAATACGTGCACCATATTAGTTCACATGTTAGCACCGGATGGTTTAGCAATTCGTGAACCACTATACCCATCAGGTGATACTATGTGAACTGATTTGGTGAGCTTATTGGTAGAAATTCGGACTGGTAAACAAACAGAGGAACAAGCAGAAAAGAACGTGTTCTAGCTGAGCATTTGAAGTGAGAAAAGGAGAGGCGAGAGTATCCTTTTATGCGGAGCAAAATGCATTGTGACCAGAACCGGGTGCGGCAAGGAACAAAATCAGTAATGACCGGGGTTCATGTTTATTCCCCAGGTCCAGATCTCCCGGAATGACCAACTGGGGGAACGGAGCCCCACTGCTGGTTCCGTAAGGTTTTGTTCGAAATGTTCGAAATGTTCGAAATAATAATCCCTCAAAATTAAAGGATGACGAAGTGACAAAGGACTATTGTTGCTGTCTCAGTATGTCTCTAAAATTTTGCATTTGAGTACTAATTTCTGAGCTATTTCTTTTATTTTATGCCTGACCCGAACGAGCTAGAAAACTGTTTGTTTCTGCCGAATACCAGTTCCAATTGACCGCTTTCGGCAATGTTGGATTTCCTTTCTTTGATTTCTAACACAGGATGGAGTTCCAACGTCTCCACTCGTTGTTTAATACTCATTTCCCACATGACTCATATGTTGAATGTCACATGTAAATGATTAATGCTAGAAGAAAGAGGAGGAGAGCATGGTTTGTACATTTGATTAGAGATGATAAATGACATGCTTTTCTTTTTTCTATCCAGTTTACCCTACCTTTCCTTGCAAATCAGCATGTCTCGATTATTCTTGTTTTGATTTCTATTTAACGTTCACTTTATGATTTTGGCATACAATAATTTATTTTCGTTATGCTGATGGTAAGTTCAAACATTTCAATAGCTGGAACTCTCTAATAAGAATAATCATGATTTTGGTAATAATATGTTTAGAAAGGATTTTAGATCAAAATCTGCACCAATAATAGGAGGAAGGGAAAATTAGCTAACAGAAACTACTCTGGAAAGTTTGGTAAGAGAAAGTACCCACCAGATGTTCATATTAATTCCTTATCTGTCAGTGAAGAAGAACCAAAAGGAGATTCCATCAATTATTATAATGAATGGAATAATCCAAATAACTTACATGAAGAGTATAATAAGTTCTCTACTTCTTATCACAAGCCCACTTTGCGCCACAACAGTAAATCTGAGTAAAACGATAACTTATCACTCGAGCAAATCCTTCTTTTACTATTCCCGGAATCACCTATAACATTTGATATCTTTCTTCTTCTGATATGTGTTCATATGTCACGTGAGTAACTACACTAGTAGTTAAAGTAATACCCAGTCGCTATGAGAAGGATTTGTTGGAATGGTAAGAATGATCTTACTTAAGTTTACTGTCGTTGCGCGAGGTGGGCCTATGATAAGAAACAACAAACTTATTGACGTTGTTGTTACTTCACCTATTCGTCCCTTCTATCTCTCTATATAATGAATTAATATCCAGTTGAGAGGAAAACTCCCGCCCCAACCGACGTGGAATCACCCTATCTCTGGTTGTATTATTTTTAGTTATTTGCCCCTTTTTATTGCCAGCCTGTCCTTTTCATCTGAGATGCCCCTTTTTACTGTTATCTTGAATCTTATCTCATCTAACTTCTTCGGAACCTTTCTTGTCAAGTCCGACCTTTTCTCGTATCCCTCATGGCTTATATAATCGTCAATTGCGTCTATTGACGTCTCGCCGCTCACGTGCTTTTTTCACCCATCGCATACTGTAATTAATGCTTCACAGGTAAGTAAGGTATTATGTCAACCACTAGTTTTACTCATCACGTGTCATAGAAACGCATGATGACGTAATCAAAGATAAAAGAAACGGTTATTGGAGATGATAAGGACTCGGAGAAATCAAGTGAACTACGATCGGTAGAATGATCTGTGGAGACAGAACACAATAGTGGGGTTCTACGATCGGAAGAATGA
>JAKTVB010000037.1:0-95809 GCA_030556995.1 Pichia gijzeniarum
TGGTCTCCTCTCCTGTGCAGCGGCAGTCATGCTTAATCACGGTACGAAGGCAAAGAAAGGACAGTACAATTACATGCATCCATCATCAGTTTTTTAATGAGAAAATTTAAAGAAATCTGAAAAAAAAAAAGACACTTAAAGTTGTGTTACGTAATAAACTGGAAATTAAAAAATTAAACTAACAACCACATGCACCATAATTATCACCATCGACTTGTATGTTCACAGCATCCGTGTAATCGTCTGAGAACTCCATGCTTTCCTCTTGCTGCAACGCGTTTCTGGCAACAACATCAAACGCCTGGTCGACGTTGACTGCCTCTTTGGCACTTGTTTCGAAGTACGGCAAATTACCCAGATTGGCACACATATTCTGCGCTTTCTTTGAACTCACCAACCGCTTGCTCTCCTCAACGTCGATTTTATTTCCTATGACGACAAAAGGGAAATTTTCTGGGTCCTTGATGTTTGCCTGTATGAGGAACTCATCACGCCAGCTCTGTAAATTTTCAAACGATTTAGGATTTGTAACATCGTACACCAACACACAACAATCGGAACCCCTATAAAAGGCAACACCCAAGCTCTGGAACCGTTCCTGGCCCGCGGTGTCCCAAATCTGCATGGTCACATTCTTATCGTCGATAACCATATCCTTAGGCAAGAAATCGGCACCTATTGTTGCCTTGTACTGCTGCGAGAATTTCCCATTGATGAACTGCTGCATGAGGGAGGTTTTCCCCACCCCGGTGTCTCCAAGTATAATCACCTTAAGTAGCGTCTTCCTGTGTCCTGACATGAGCTGAGTGCTGAAGGGGGGGCGTTTTCGGTACAATGCTGGAAGCAGCAGCACAGCATAACACTGCAAAGTACTGCATGCAGCTTTGAGAAGGGCGTGATAGATTTTTGTGTGTGAAGCCTGTTGGATTATGTAATGGCGGCAACGGCTGTGTTGTGCATGCGCAGATATCGATAAAGTGAATGCGGCCGATCGACGGCATCATGAATCGGGCGAATTTTATCGAGACGCCATCTTACGCTTAAGAGGTTACGATAGATTTTAAAATACATACACATATTGAAGGGGTTCTTTACATTTACTTGGTTGAATATTTAATTGAGTATGTTTTCGATACTCGGGTGGTGCTTGTTCGACTTGATCTGCAGCAAAAGGCGAGAGACGCTGTGAATGTCGGTGGCTGGCTCCATGGGTATTTCATCGGCAGAGGGCTTACTGAAAGGCGTGGGAGCCACAGTTGTTGGTGCTGTCGATATGATGGGGGAGGTGGTCGTGGATGTGGGCACGGTTTCGGTGGTGCTAGTAATGGTGCTGATAGTACTTGCAGGAGTTGCGGTTTCGGAATTGGGGTGGGGTTTGAGTTTGGAGTAGTTCAAAATGTAGTTCAGTTGGGACTGAGACCTGGAAAATGAAGCGTGGAGCGGGTACGGTTGTCTGGAACTGGGCGTGTACATGAATGAGGATCGGGAAGAGGTAGTCTGGCTCAGCGGAGGTAACGTCGTCGTCATCTTCAGAGGGCTTGTTGTGGAGGAAGTAGAGGAAGACGGAGATACGGACGGTGATTGTGATTGTGATTGTGATTGTGATTGTGATTGTGAGTGGGAGCGAGACATTGAGTGTGACATAAAAGATGCATCGGGCTCTGGGGGCGATGGAGTCTCCTTTTCCCTTTGTATTGGAATTAGATCCGGATGTTTGTCGATGATTGCGGGCAATGGCAATTTGAAGGCGGTTGAATCTTGCTGAGACTGCAGTATCGATTTCCTGTACTTTGAATTTTCTTGCAATTTTTCTTGCAAGATTGTCGAAGGAGTTTGGACGTTTGGATTTGACACGGAACGGTGTGTTTCGCTCTCCGTGGAGGTATTTAAAACTTTCAGGATTTCCAGAGTGATGGGATCAAGCCAGTCGGGTGGAACATTACCATCGTTTTGCCAAACTTTCAAAAACAGCTTTTCAAAATTGAAGTCCGATTCGATGTCTCGATAAGACTGCAAATCCAAATCAAAGTCCACGAAACTCAAGTTATCATTCTTTTTGAACCAGTCTTTGAAGTTTTCTCTGGTGTCCTTTGGTATGAGCATCTGCAGCTTCATCAACTTGATAATCAAGTGTAAATATTTGATGTACTCAACGGTTGATTGCAAAATGGTTAGTTTGTGCATCATGTTTGAGGCATCGAAACTGTTATCATTTAAACCAGTTAGAATATTCAATCTACATGCAGGGACTAGGAATTTCAAAGCTTCGAATTCTCTGTTCATTTTGATCCTCCTTCTTTTTTCGATGATTGAATGTTGAGTTTTCAGTTCTTTCTTCTTGCGTTCGATTTCTTCTTTGGTATTCAGTGAAGATCTTCTTCTTTTGCGGGAAATCTTGGACGATTGCTGCTGCTGTTGCGCTTGCGCTTGCAGACGCTGCTGTAATAGCGGGTTGTTATCCACATTGAAATCTTCCGGTAATGGACCATCGTTGAATCCGGTCATAGGAGAAATCGAGGGAGAATGGTTTAAAAAGTTGTTTCTGTAACTTTCATTAGACACGAACGAAGAAGTCAAGAAGTTTGAGTTGCTGTTGGATGCCAGCAATGCAGGTGATGAAGATGGCGGAGGTCCAACATTAGGATTAGATGTGAAACTTGCGGTCGAAGAAGACCTTTGCATCTGAATGAAGGTGGGTTTGAAAATTGGTGGAGGTGGTAATATGGAGGTTAGATCGCTTTCCTTGCTATTGCTGTTGCTGTTGCTGTTGGTGGTCATCCTGGTAAGTCGTGGTTTCGGTTTGTCCTGTAAATCACTGGTTGTTGTTGTTGTGCACACTACAAAGCGGAGGAAGCAAGCTTGAAAAGGAAAGAGAAGAGAAGAGGAAAGAACAGGGAACAACACTACAGCTCCTGCTAACAGATCAAGGTTCCGAGAAAGACACCACAATAAGATGAAGTGCCAGGAACCGGCCCGTGTGCCACGCTAATAAGCCATCACCCGTGTGCATGCGGGCAGCCAATCTCACGACCATCTGCTGCATTGGGAAGGTTGATTCCAAGAGCATCGTGCCAAGTGTTAGGGAAGCTGCCAACGCAGGGGACACCACAAAGCAGTGCACGTATATAGTCCCCCATGTGCATGCCAAATGCAGCGCAATACATGCTCTCCGCCGGAGCGCGGGAAACAGCCCGCGCACGTGGCGCTTATCACGTGGCGCTTATCACCGCGCCGCGTGATCCGCCGCGGGACCCTTCTGGCGGCCGCGTCGATCGGCGGTGGTGGTGGCGGCTTGTCACGTGAGGAACCTTTTTTTTTTTTTTCTCATTTTACTGTTTTATTTCTCCTTTTTCATTTCTCATTTTTCACTCCTCGATGACTCAACATGAAAGAACAAACATTTCTTGCTCCATCCGGTTATCTTCCGACTCTCTGCTTTATCAGGAACTTGACCTCTTCTTTCTCTTCCTTTTCCTCCTTCCCTTTCTTCTCCTCCTTTTGCTTCTTCTCCAAACCAGCTCTCGCTACACATTCACACCCACTTACAACTCACACACGGCTTTGCTACCATGCCTTCTATAACAACAAGCACACTAAATGCTCCGGCGCCCAGCACAGACCTCACAACCACGACACCGAAGAATAGCCCCGCTCACGGAATAGACAGCATCGCACAAACGCTGTTGCTGATGGACCTCATCCTCCTCGACAAACTCCATCGACGCTCAAATCTTTCCCTCCTTCTCATCCACCTCCGCTGCACCATCGACCAGTTCCTGGATTCCCGTTCGCAAAATCTCCACCAGCTGCTGGCAGACTTTACGAGCACCATGGACCAGGTTTTCGAATACCATGCCTATTGGGACCTCTCGCAAATACACGCTCTTTATCTCCAGTTACAGGACAAGCTCAACGCAACCACATCCAACATTGGTGATGTAAGTGATATCAACCTAAGCAGTATAAATGACAAATTGTTGTGTTATTCAGAATCACTAGTTGATTTCAAATACTTCAATGGGGTTTTCAACGAAGTGGAATTGCTATCTCATGAAATGGATAAATTGAAGTCTCATCTATCTACGTCTTCTTTCAAGTCCACCTCATCTCTAACTCAAGCTTCATCTTCGAACAAATCTGACCTTCAAAAAAGTGACCTCACTTTGGAGAATTTGAAAATAGTACAATCGCAGGATTTTAAGAATTTCCATCTGAATAGATGGAAATCTCTAAATTTACTAGATAGGCATATTTTCAAAAACTAATTTAATTTAGTGTATTTATAAATTTTTCTATAAATAAAAATAATTCAATTGCTTTGCTTTTCTTTTAAAACCCATTTTTCCCATCCTCTTTTAACTCTTATTTTATATTCTTCTTCTTTTCCTTTTTCTCCGTCCCCATAAAATTTTTTCTCAATTTCTCCGATGTTATCAATAACTAAATCTACTAACTGAAACTCGCCCTCACTTAACACCTTCACCCTACTAAACCCTTTAACAACAGAAATCGGTACAAATCCTTCTGAATCCATATGTTTCCTTAAATATATATCCTTACACAAATTCTCAACTGAAAAATAATACTTGATTTGTTTACTTAATCTCTCAACTTTCTCATCCTCGGCTTTATCCTCGCATGTGTTCATAATAGGAATTGATCCAGGTACTGTATTTTGTACTGGTCCTGTAAATATGGGCATACCTTGTGGTAATGTCGGGGATTGTGGTCCATAATAAATTTTTGGTGAAATTGGTACTTGTTGAATCCCTAATTGATTCATTTGGTTCATCTGGTTCATTTGGCTCATTTGGTTTATTTGGTTCATTTGATTCATTTGGTTTATTTGGCCTAATTGACTCGTTTGATTCATTGGATTTGATTGGCTCATTGGATTCATTTGGCTCATTGGATTTATCGGGTTCATTGAATTCATTGGATTCATTGGATTCATTGGATTCATTGGACTCACTTGGTTCATTGGAATCATTGGAATCATTGGACTCACTGGATTCATTTGGTTCATATGATTCATTTGATTTATGTGGTTTATTTGGCACATCTGACTCAGCTGGTTCACCGGGTTCACTGTGTTCATTGTATTCATGGAAAAGTATCCATTATTCATATATGGACTAAACTGTGGATTCGGACTGAGCATCATAGAATTTTCAAATGGATAAGCGTATGATGTTGACAGTCGTCTATCGTTATACAACGGATAGTAATTTGGCGATTCCTGACCTGGAAGCAATTGATTACCAGCATCACTTTCCCTATCACTTGGAAACCTTGATTTAGTTTTATGATTGTAATTAAAAGAATTTTTGGAATTGGTTTTTACTGTTTGAAACTTATTTGTGGCCTCTTTTAGTGTTGTTGGTATATTGGGCGCAACATCTTGTTGCTTTTGATGATAAAGCTGATTGTTTTTGCTATAACTATCGTAAAAATTAGTATCATTATTAGTGCTGATATTATTCTTGGACGTAATAGTGGCGGTATTACTGCTATTATAACCACTATTATAATTAGAAATGTTACTTCTGTTCCTATGCTTATACACTTTGTGTGTAACTTGATACCCTTTTGAATTTTCACTCATGGAAATTTCCCCAGCAACACCACTACTTTCGTAAATTGCCGTTTGCTTCTCAACATCATTACCAGTATTATCGCTTTGTGTTCTGTCATCAATTGCTTTATGGGGAATTTCACCAACTTTTTTAGGCTTCAGTAATTTTTTTGCACCAGTCTGCCAGGCATTGATAGAAGGAACTGGTGCTGGCTGAAGATTTTTCGTAATATCTTGCAAGCTCATAATAAAAGGTAATAGATTTATTTCACTTTCTAATTTTGCTGAGCCTTTATCTGTATTTTATTCCGATACTCTTCTCAATATAGACCTCTGATACACTTTCGTTTGCGGGCGCCAGCAATTCAGCCAACCCTAACCAAATAAAAACGTTTCAAATTTCCAGACCTACACACGCCTGTCCCTGTTGCTATTTTGCAGTATCAGCAAGTTGCACATAAAACAAAAGTCTCTAATCTGAAGAGTTGCCCTTTTATAGTACTCCATCCCATGAGAAACAGAAAAAAATAACAGGGCGTGCCTTCCGTAGATCACGTGATCTACAATTGGTTTCATGATTTTATTCTCACCACACGAGACACATCCATAAACAAACTTCTTTTTCTCCTGCTGTGGGCCAAAGTCTTGTTTGTACCTCGTTGGGATGTCGGAGCCCTCAACAAAGGAAACAGAGGTGCTCCATCTAAAATGCGTTGTGTCTGATGTTTCCTCGGCGCTAGCAACATTTACTAAAAACTTGACACTATCAATTGCAATTATGGGACCGACAAACAGGTCAAATTGGAAATTCAACCATGCAGATGAATACTTGTCCGATGAGTTCATGAAAGTCGCAATTGAAGTTTTTGATTCGAAATTTTTTCAAGACGAAATGACCATATCTCCTGATATATTTGGATTTTATGTTACTTTTGGTACTTACATCGGTATATTGGCCCCAACATGCACTGAAAGGTACTGGTGCATACGGATGTTCACCGAAGAATTTGAAATTCAGCAAATTTATAATAATGAAAATGCAGACAATGCTTACACAAAGTTATCAGGTTTCAAAAATGGCTTAATAGGCGCACAATCATCACTAACAATAACCCAAACTTTTGATGAACTTCGAGACAACGCAATAAAATTTGATGATGTAGTCATGGATTTGGGTATAGATTTGACGAAACAGTCTAAAAACCCTGAAGACGTCTTGAAAATTATAGATCCTATAAAGTACATTTCTGATAAATATTTTACCACATTGTACAGTAAGTCTTCAATGATTGAAAGGTTTGTTAAGTCCTACATACCGAAAATGCATTTACTGCGACGCGATAATATTAAGTTGGCAAAAGACTGTTTGTCTAGTTTAATGGTTCAATCGTTGGCTGATTTTGATAAAAGACATTCATTTGAGTTGAGTCTTGACACCACAATTACATTTGACAAATTTTCGTCGAGTTGGTTGGAAAAGAAAGTACTTTTGGAAGATTCTGAACTCACTTTTAGGTCATCAATATTGAGGAAATTTGGTGTTTCAGGTAAATTTTATCCTTCGGATGTGGAGAAATTGAATGGTTTTCTGGATAAATTGAAACTGAAAGATTTAAAGCTTCAAATACTTTTGGACTTAGAATTATTAAAAATTTTGAAATCTGAACAAGTGGAAAACAAAGAAATAGAAGAAAACCAGCAGAATGAGAAGACTAAAACTGTGGCCCCTCGTCCTAAGTTTTATTCTGTACCATTAGTGGGACGGAAAAAACGTCTCATTCCTACACTATTAGGTACCGTTATTCCTACGACAGTGGAGTTTGATGCAGATTTGAGACTAGAACCTCAAGAAGAAAAAAGTAATAATGTAACGGTTAATGGATTGAAGAAACTGATTGAAGTACTGTTCGATAAATTAAGTGTTTGGGATGCAATCATGGGATTTGATTATAAAGATCTGGATTCATCGTGGGGTTTTCTTTCTAATTGTTTGATTCCATTCTATGAAAAAGATCATAGGAAATTACTGAAAAATTTAGTTATCAAATCAAGAGGACCTACATTTGTTTATGAAAAAAAATCGAGAAAGACAAGGGAGGAGAAAATGAAAGAGAAAAGAAAAGAAAGAGAAAAAGAAAAATGCGTTCCGAGGGCTATTCGTAAAACTACAAGTGTAGATCTTTCACAACTCAAATTAAAAAGATCCCATTCAAGTTTTGGCAGTTCAAAAATTGATCTTTCTAAAAAAACTTTTGATATGTGCAAGTCAGCCAATATGGCTACTACATCGTTAGTTGAATTGAATGGCTGCAAACAGAACTCTGCTTATAGCACAGACCGAAATGCTTTTACAGGTATAGTAAGTGCAGCTTCATCATTTGAAATTGGTGGATTTATGAGTAGCAAAAAAAGAAAACTTCTGCCATCAAAGCAGAAATTACTGATTTCTAAATCCTTGAAAAAAATTGAATCTCGGGAACATTCAAAATTGGAAAACATGATGGATAATGAAGGTACGTCTCCGATTAAAGTGTTCCATCCTAATCAAATTATTGAAGCTACACCTAGAAAGTCTACAAACAAAGAATCGACGTTTTCAGTAATTGAAGAAACACCGACGCTTAAACCATTAGACGCAGCTAGTGTGGACGCTTTAACGAAATCCTCACCTAGTGGAAACCTCGGGCAATCAAAAGAGACAATAACTCAGATCAGAGAGACTCCGGTATTGGAAAGGGTGCAAATCATGCCTGGGGTATTCGAGATTGGCTCATCACCATTAAAAGTGGCATCACCACAGACACAAATCAGAACATTGTATTCACCGGATAAAAATCAAACTATTATATCATCTCCGGCCAGAAGATCTGGAAAGCCTAATTTATCTTTCAACTCTGCGAAAAGGAAGTTGAACTTTTCATAGAGGCATGTTGAACTATTATACAAAACTTTTATAGAATTCTTTACTAAACATTAATAAATTAATACAAACACTAACTTAATTAGTTTCTCCGAAAAAAATACCATAATATATTGCAGGAGCATTAGACTGTTGGAGAATTTTTTCAGCAACTAACTTACCAACTCTCTCTGTTAGCTTTTCTTTCATTTCTGATGTGACTTCTAACTCAGTATCAACATCAACGTCCATTTGGTCAGCACTTTCATTTTCATTTTTCTCTGAATCTAGCTTGCGCTTTCCAGATTTTTCGCCGGCTAACAATTCACCGTCCTTTGCTAGTATTGATAAACAATCTAATATTTGATTCAGTAGAATATCTCTATTCTCATTTTCTTTTTCAAAATTTTCAAGCACAACTGTAGACCAAGTTCTCAAGTTGCCAACTAGTACAATTCTAATCACTTCAGAACCTAGTGATTTCATACCCATGATTGCACCAAATTGTGTGCCTATTGAGCTTCTTGTTGTATTACTTAAGAATGCTCTTAGCAAAGTTCTGGTTATCCTTGGCTTGAGCGTATTATAGGAGGATGCATAGTTTTCGATTATCTTCTGCAGTAGGGAAGCCGCAAGTTTTCTTACTTGGAAATGGCCATTTTTCTCTTCATTTGAAGCAGCTTGAGTTGGACCAATATGTTTAGCTAATAAAAGAGTTAAAATACATGGCATTAATGCATGGACGTATGGATCCAAGAAAATTGATGTATTTGAAATTAACGAATATATCAGCATTAGCATCGTTGTTAGTAGGCTCAAATTTTTCAAATTATGCGTAATAGTTTCGGCAATAAGCTGGACCAAGTATGGCACTAATTGATGTAAACCGGTATCTGATCTAATCGATTCTAAGGCGGCTGTTTTCAAGGCTTCATTGGATTCATCCATTAAAACTTCAGTAATTTTATTGAAATAAAGTTGCATCTCTTTGGAAAGAACATGTTTAACCAGTGGGCGTACCTCCAACTCTTTTTTGTCGGATTGTTTAGATTCAACTGAGGTAACACCCGTCTTAGGATTTGTGACCAGGGTGATTTCATCGTTATTCAAGCTGAGCATGTTTTCAAGTGTACCTCTTTGAGAAATTGGCAATTGCCTAATTTCTGAAATGTTTGGATTTTGTGGTATCGTTGGCTGAACACCTTCAACTGCTAACCAATGTGCAGTACATGTTGTAAATCTTGGAACCTTTGGTAGTGGTTGATTAACTAGAGTTTCGAAATCAACTTCCTCATCATCAATGTAATATAAAGTTTGGCCAGGCCCAATCATTGCCTCTTTGAAAACCAATGGCTTGGATGTATCATACCCATATAATGGCTCTAAATTTAAAACATTCATTGCTTTATCAATATCTTGAGTCGTCAAAGTTTTCCTTTTACCATGACGCATAAATTTCAATGCTTGTTCTATAATTTCATGAATACGATATTCAACGTCCATGGCCAGATTTTTCGCCACTTCATCTGAGAGTTGCCATGAAATTCCCAGAGAGTCACTGACGTCTCTCACTGTATCATATGGAGACCACAAAGTATGAGATAATGGTTTTTGAGGTGCTGAAGACGACGTGTTGGATGTAGTTGATTTTTTGGACATTTTTGTATCCCAATGTTGGACTGATATCAGATACTTTACCAACAGAAGGTCTAGATTTTGGTTCCGACAAAAGTTCGACATGAAAACAGCCGTTAACTTTCAAATACCTCGCGCAGACATTTTCAAAATACACACGGTTTTACAAGCATATGGTAAGCTATGTATTTACACAATAATATTGATTACCCAGAATGAGCTGGATCAATGAAAAAAACTTCACCATTTGTTTCTCTCCTGTACGTTAATCTATCGGCCACTGTGCCTGCATATATTAAATGGTTCAGCGTCCAGTCCCCACGATTATACACGCTTGGAATCTTTTCGCTCATTGCAGGAAATAACGCTTGATACATAGAATAGTATTCAGAAATATCTTCACTGTCTATAGTAAGTGTCTTTTTTACTTTCTCAAACTCATTGAAAATAAAGTCTGGAAATATAGATTTATCTACTATTTCAGTGTATGCGTCTTTATTTGCGATTCTCATAATCCATAGTAAAACTGCATGATCTAGCAACCCTTTCTCAATTAGATCATTATACGTTCTGGTTCCGAAAACTAATAAGAAAGAGTTGAAAAACTTGGTATCCTTTGCCAATGCTTTTTTAAACGAAAATGGCTTGAATTCAGCCAGGAGTTGCTTTTCGAGTTGTTCAATCTGTTCTAATGAACGTTGGAAAATATCTTTCTGAGATTTTCTATATGTTTTAATCGTTTTGGCATGCTCTACCGAAACGGCATCTGAACTAGCAACATCCAAATTTTTCAGCGTCCTAAGTTTTGTTTTGATAATGGCTCTCAGTTGTGTTAGACCTTCTAACTTCATTCTTGTTGTGAAACCTTTTTTCTCACTTTGCAACTTTACCAAATATGAAAAAAAATCAATTAAATTTTTGGGTAGCTTTGTGTTTTTTGTGAGGACAAAATTAATACCTCCTTCGTCATTTGAATCTTTTGGAATGGCAACACCGTATGCCTTTGCACCTTGTACGACCTCGGGGTCCACTTTTAATGTCAGAGTAGTATTTTCCTCATCATTATCAGCTAAACAAAATCCGTAGTTCAACAGGAAGTCGACATTTGATTTCGATCCATAGTTGTTATACAATTCACAATTTTCCTCTAAATCTTTCAAGTCATCAAGTGTATTGAAAACAAATTGATCATTTTCAATTGTCCATCTACAGTGGCTTTTATTTGAATCTTCATTATTCAATAAATCAACAATTGGTAGTAAGAATGCATTGTTTTTGTAAATGGAATTTGAGTCAAGTAAGATGTATGGAAACGCTCTTGATTTTATTATGCAACTTGACCATAAATAAGCTGTAAAACTAGTCCATGAAATTTCTTTGATGTTGAGCAAATAGTTAACAGCAACACCACCGACGGGGCCCATTTTGAAAGCCTCGTACTCTAGTAGTTCATCCTTCAACTGAGGGTATTTTGTAGCATCCAATTGAGAAACTGCCCTTTTCCAGTCTTCTAGATCATTGAGAAAGTTTCTTTTAAGGAAAATAGCTGCATCTGTGCCATCCAGGAGCTCTTTTTCTTCCATTGTCCAAAAACAAGGGTTGCCCGTGGATTTTCCATCTTTTGGTAAGTAATCGATGTATGGTTGAAATTTCTCATAAAAATTGGCGCCCTTCACAGTGGCTTGGTGGGATTTATCAAACTTCAAATTCGCCAATAGGAGATACAAATTAGAATTGACGTTATTAGTCTTTTCAAAAGAATCGAAATAAGTTTCTGTGAACTCTTCTGCAATCTCAGGGGTTATAAATAGACTTTTTGGAACCTTAATTAATCCATGTTTGTCTTCTTCGAGTAATGATTCATTGATGATGCATGAAACGCCACGCTCGTTTGTGAATTTGAAGCTTAGTTTATCGTTAATGAGAGAACCATTTGACTTAGCCCAAGTCAGTAAATTCTCTAGGTCTTTATTCGCCATCACTTATTGTTAAGGAGCCTTTACAAACGGTAAAAAAAAGAAGAAGAATTCAAATATACAGTCATCAGCAAAGAAATATGTAAAGAAAAGGGCTGGAAACGAAGGAACTTTCCCGAACAAAATAGAAAATAGAAAATAAAAAATTACTCACAATTCCAGACCGAACGAAAAAAATAAATTCAAATGATCGAACCCAGGATCGAACTGGGGACGTTATGCGTGTTAAGCATATGCCATAACCAACTAGACCATCCGACCATTTATGCTAAAAAAAAGTACATTTTATTTAGGTCCCGATCTAAATGACGTAAAATTTTCAAAAACGAATTAAAGGCAAAAACTTAGTAAGTTTCGTGCAGTTGCCTGTCTTTTTTAAAATGCACTATGAAAAAACGAAAAAACTGAAAAATTGGAAAATAAACCTTGTCTTTTTGTGATCACGTGACTGCGTCGATGGACGCTTTTGGAAACGGGTGCACCAACTCTGTTTCCGCCGCAGCACGCATTTTTCCAGTTTCGCTCTCACCTGCCCTTAAAGAAACGTTTTCGCCACCACTTTCCCCGGTGGGACAGGCAAGTGGACACTGTACGTGAAACTCCGAGCAATGAGGTTCTCGAAGTGTCCCTGCGCAATCAAAGATTGATGTTCCTATGCACAAGAAATAGCGAGTGCTCAACCATAGCTGACATGTTTTCCAGCCCATGAGGTTGTGGTTTGACAGGCGTGCGCTGAAACTGTTTGGCTAATGGTATTTAAATACTACACCGGTCCCCCAGGGTTTCCTGCAATGGTGGGATTGAATCTGTTCTGTTTCCTTCTGGCTTTTATAAAATCAGAGAAGTAAATTTTCAGTAACCAACATGTCAGGCCCAACTCCAGAATTCAACCTATCCTCCTCAAAGGCTACTGAGTACGAAGAAAAGTACGCTGCACACAACTACCACCCACTACCAGTTGTCTTCCACAAGGCCAAGGGTGCTCACGTCTGGGACCCTGAGGGAAACGAATACTTAGATTTCCTTTCTGCTTATTCCGCTGTCAACCAAGGTCACTGTCATCCAAGAATCATCAATGCATTGATCGAGCAAGCACAAAAATTGACCCTTTCATCTAGAGCTTTCTCTTGTGACATTTTCGGTACCTATGCTAAATACGTTACTGAATTTTTCGGTTACGAAAGCGTTTTGCCAATGAATACCGGTGCTGAAGCCGTTGAAACTGCATTGAAGATTGCAAGAAGATGGGGTTACGTTAAGAAGGGAATTAACCCAGATGAAGCTATCATTCTAGCCTGTGAAGATAACTTTCACGGTAGATCGATTGCCATTGTCTCCATGTCAACGGATCCTGATGCAAAGACCAACTTTGGTCCATACTTGAAAAACGTCGGTCCAGTCATCCCAGGTACCGAAGGTCAAGTCTTGAGATACGGTAAAATCGAGGATATTGAATTAGCGTTCAAGAATGCGGGCGACAAGATTGCTGCCATTTTAATTGAGCCAATTCAGGGTGAAGCCGGTATTGTCGTTCCACCAATGGATTATTTTGAAAAAGTCAAGGCATTGTGTAAGGCATACAATGTTTTGTTAATTGCAGATGAAATCCAAACCGGTATTGCTAGAACCGGTAAGATGTTGTGTTGGGAACACTACTTATCCAGAGAGAACAAGCCAGATATGGTCTTATTAGGTAAGGCGATTTCCGGCGGTGTTTTACCAGTTTCTGCGGTTTTAGCATCCAGAGAAATCATGTCAGTTTTGGAACCAGGATCTCACGGTTCAACTTACGGTGGTAATGCATTGGCTTCAAGAGTTGCAATTGAAGCATTGGCTGTTGTCAAGGATGAAAAGTTGGTTGAAAAATCCAGAGACTACGGTCTTTTCTTCCAGGATGAATTGAAGAAGTTAGCTGTTGAATCTGATGGCATGATTAAGGAAGTTAGAGGTCTAGGATTATTATGCGCAATTGTCGTTGACAATTCTAAAACCAACGGTAGATCTGCATGGGATCTATGTTTGCTAATGAAGAAGAATGGTGTTTTAGCAAAGCCAACACACGAACACATCATCAGATTGGCTCCACCGCTAGTGATATCAAAGGAAGACTTACTAAAGGGTGTTGACAGTATCAGAAAGGCCTTGGTGGAGTTGCCAAACGTCAAACCATCCGCTCATTAAATGGGCCAGCTAACTTAGCTTTGTGTGTACATGTATAAATAATAATTATTTTGAAAATGAAAAAAAAATTATAAAAAGAAAACCCAGATATCGATATACTACACACTATATTGATATAAAAAAAATTAAAAATGATAACTCCATACCCACATATAGTTTATTTTTTTGTGTTTTTCAGTAATTGAAAATTACTTGTTTTAATTGCGAATCGTCCTCGTAATTATCAGCGTCTGAAGCTATATTAAAAAATAATAAAGAAATAATATATCGATCAATCAAAATAAGATGTCATTAAAATAGTAGTCGTCATCCGCGACATCGATATGATCAACTTTATTATGAATGTTAGTTATGCGCCTATTAAGTTGGTCTAGTGTGTAATGAATAGAAATTAACTCACCTTTATCCTTGCCCATGTAAATTGCGTTAGGTTCCTTAGCTGCAAGGGCCTGTGTTATCAAGATTGGTAACACAACACCGCCCATGAAACCAATGGCCATGGTGGGTGCCGTAATTGTTTGCTTTGTTAAGCTGTTTCTGATTGTGTCGAATAGCATGCTGATATGTTTTGTATCTGTGAGAGAAGTTGGGAGGGGGGCACACAAGCTACGGTGGGACGGCAAGCCTTTCCTTGATCCGTCCACTCCCCTTCTTTTATACCACACGGGTGGTCTGTTGGTGTGGTGCAGTGCCAACACTTCCCGCTTCCCCACTCCGAAGAAGATGACTCCCCCGCACGGTGCGCTTGGTCAGATCGCAAGTTGGCTCATCACCACTATCCACTACTGGTGCTTGTGAAGCGTGTGGGCATGGCGGGCTGGGCTGGTCTTGGTCCTGGTCCTAGCCGGGGCGTGGTCGTAGTCGTGGTCGGGGTGGCAGCCGTCAGCATAGGTGTCCATCCCCGGGTCACCCACTCTGCGGTCCGTGGCCATCACGTACAGGCACCCCACCGCACACGCAAATGACAGCACCGCGTACACAAACCTCTTTGTGTCGTGCATCACAAGCAGTATCATGAAGTCCGTGAGTTTGAACGAAGTAAACTCGCTCGACTCGCTTCTAGCCACCTTGCTCGTTAAGAGCTCAATGGCAAACGATGTCACCAGTTTGACGTGTTGTCTCATGTGTCCAAAGTCGATATGCTCAATCGTATCTTTTTCTGAGTGGATGTATGGGTTACTCAAGTCAACCTTGCTTTCAAGTACATAGATACCGGGATACCCAAACATCAGTGCAGATACGTGATCGGAACAAATTTTGCCACATTCGGTCTCCAGATACGTGATGTCACAGTATTCCTCAATTATTCTCTTTGTATACTCCACGAGGCTCGCCGAGGCGTAGTCTGAAACAATTCCAAAATGCTCTTTGTATCCGGAATTTAGTGATTTCTCGATAAATCCAGTCATGTCTTGCTGCAACATGGCAATCACATCCTCGTTTGACTGTTTGTACACGTCGAACACTTCTGTTGATCCAATCGAACCCAACTCCTCGGCTGCATAAAAGTGGAATTCAATCGAATTAACAATCGGAGTATTGCCTGTCTTGATGAACTTCAGTATTTGTTTGATCGATTGTATCACAGCAACTATACCTGATAAATTGTCATCAACACCGGGCGCATCTTGATAAAACTTGAAATTAATCGAATCAATATGACACCCGATAATGATTTTTCGGTTATGCTCTGCCCCCGCTCTGATTTTGAGAATCACACTTGGTTGTTTCCATGAATGATGAAACAAGTCAAGTTCGAAAACCTTGGAATCAATTTTTGAATCCGTCACTAGTTCACTCAAATATTTTTGTAAATAGATCGATGCCTTGTATCCATTATCAGACTTATAGTATCTGTCACTAGGCAAATCATTGATGAATTTTACTAAATCATTCTCGATGGCAGTTGTTGAGATATCGGATATAAATGGTTGAACCAGTTGTGGTTTAAACGTACTGGGATACTCAAACGTATTCAGCTGAACGCTACGCAATATTCTGGAATAATTAGAGGTGTAGATCAAATACAGAAAACTTAGTGTGAATAGTGTAAGTGCCAGTTGTGGCTTTGACGGCCTCATTCTCCAGTTTATCGTGGCAGTCATCGATTCAAAAGTGGTTCTAACACAGCTTGTCCCTGCTTAAGAGTTTTTCTTCATCACTATTCACAGTGCTTACGTAATGCGATTTTTCGTTTCTCGGCTTTCCTAATTTACTTTCTTTATTGTATTGTCTACTAAGTATACAATAATAGATATAGATAGTTATTACATGCACAATTCATAAGTCAGAAAATAACATCTCCCTCACTTTGTGCAACCAGATCTTCATCCTTATCCTTACCTTCCTCTTTTGTGCCTTCTTCATCTCTAACAACTAATTTTTCAACATCGTCAGCTTCATTCTTCTCAAGCTCTTCAAGTCTCTTTGCCTCTTCCTTCTGTTTCTTCAAAGCCATTTCAGCATCTGCTGCAGCGGTCGCAATCTGTTTCTTTTCTTGAACTTTCTTCAATCTGTAAAATTCTTCCCTGTCTAACTCGTCTAGTTCCGAATTAATGTAAGAAATCGTATTTTCAGTTCTTGGAATGATAACATGCTCAATGGCATTGACTCTCCTATTTGTAACTTTGATGACATCGTCCAAAATCACAAATGCCGTCTGCAATGATGCCAAATCAACCAATGTTTCAACCGCCTTACTGTAAACCTCTCTAGCCTTTTGGACTTGCTGACCACCTCTACCCAAACCCGTCATCTTGAAGTCATTGATTGATTCATCTATATCGGCTTCAAACTGTGGCAAATAAACACCCGAGACATTTTCTTGTCTGGCCTTGACCTTAAATCTCACATTCTTGCTAATGCTCTCTTGAACTTGAAATCCAATGTTTCCCCCGGTAGCATACGACACTTCGGCTAATGAGAACGCTGCAGTTTGCATCACACGTCCCATCTTTCTCTTTGCGTCATCAATTCTCTTGGTTATATCTCTAAATCTTTTGGTTAATGCTTCAGATTTTCTTTTCAATAAGGAATATCCTATTTGTGCACCCTTTAATTTACCCTTCATGACACCAAGCGTCATACGTGTTGGAAACACTTGTTCTCTGTATTGAATAAATATTTGAACGTTAGTATTCGGTGATATATTTGTAGTGTTTTCTTATCGTTCTAGATAAACTTCCAAGTTTACTCGAAACTGATTGAACACGAAATTGCCCAAAAAAAACATACCTATTTGCGGCCCCTGACATATTTCTGTGTACCTAACCAATGTCTGAAAAACAGTAATGTCTCCCTCTTTGCTTCGTAACTCTCTTTCAAGGTAGCAAAATGCTTTAATCGTTAGCTGTATTCAGTTTCATCAAGCAGATGCAGCCAAACTGCGAAAAATTGCGGTTTCCTCAAATACTGGTGCACGGATTATACAGCCTTTTTTCATCATGTTTTGTGTTACCATGAAATACTTTTATTTCGTGGTACATGTTTAACCTTTTTGACCAAAAATATACGTTTAGCACGAAATCGGTTTAGTTATGGATAAATCTGATGCTCTGCTTGCTGGAATCACAGAATTGGATATTCCCTATGAGTCGCAATTGCTCAAAGAGTCACAAAATAGACAATTATGGACGGATTATATAAATAGCAAGGAACAACAAGTACTGGCCATTGCTTCGCCAAATGATACTGAAAAAGATGATTTATTGAAAAAACAACAATTGTTGGCATTGTATTACAGAAGAAGTTTGGTTTTCGCTGGAGATTATGAGATTTGGGTGACATTTATCGATTATTACACAAACATTGTCACTTCGTATCATGGCAAAAACAAGAATGAAATTGATGAACTTGTTACCGAAATTGAAAAGATTATAAAACTGTTTGAATCAGGCATGAAGCTTTTTGCAAAAGAGACTGACTTTTGGATTAAATTTCTAAATTTCATATTTCACTTTAAAAATTTGATACATTTCAATTTTATTTTCCATATGTTCGGTAAAGCGTTGACTCAGTTAAAGTATGCCGAGCATTTAAACATTTGGGTGTTAATTTTTACTAATTTTATACCAAATGTGAAACTAGAATCGGATGCACAATTCGACTTATACTGTAGTTATTTCATTTATTTGAAAAACTGTATCAAATTTGACGTTGAGATTGAGACAGAGTCTAAAATTCCCTCACTAGATGACACGTTTTCCAAGATTCTTCAAAGTTTTTGCAGCTCAAAGCAAATAACTGAGTTTGAACGTGTGTTTGATGAGATTATTCAGCCTGTATTTTTACTAAAACTTTCTGACTCAGAATTGGAATTGTACAGGCGATATCTGGACAAATTAATTGACCTATCATGTGAAAGTAAAAACGAGAATCATCTAAAACAGAAAATTTTCAGCTTATTCGAAAAAATTATAAAGAAGTTCCCAGATCAGCAGAGCTTATTCACTATTAAATATTCCAAATATTTGCTAGCTATCGATAATTTTGAAACTTCGGTCACGTTGCTGGAGAGCAAACTAAACACTTCCGTTACAGTTAAGGATTTTACAATAATTTTTGATTCACTAACTGAAATATTAGATAAAAAGGTAATTGAATTATCAGAAAATGAAGATAGTGAAGCTTTACATAAATATTACAATAAACTTGAATATTTGCTCACCAATCGACTGCTATTGTTAAATGATGTTAAACTGCGTCAGAATTGCAACAGCCCTAGTGTATGGATGGAGAGAATCCAAACAATAGAAAAGGAAAAAGAAGATATCAATGAATTATTGGACTGTTATGCTAATGCCGTCATCAATATAGATACCAAAAAAATTTCAAGTGATGAAAAACTAATATTCCCCGAAATTTGGTCTAATTATGCAAAAATTTATTTTGAAAAAGAAGGAAAGATTGAGACTACCAGAGAGCTATTTGAGACCGCAACTAAAGTGCCATGGACCGAGCTAGAACAATTAGAATATATTTGGATTGAGTGGATTGATTTAGAGATCAAGGCAAATAATATCAAACATGCCGCGTTTGTGTGTTCAAAGGCAGTAAGTATACCTGAACAAATATCAAGCGGAAAAGTTTATGTTGACGATGAAAACATCAGTGTTCACATGAAGCTTTTCAAGAGTGTTAGGATGTGGTGTCTTTACCTAGATTTAGTGGAGAATACCCAGGATTTTGAAGCAATCTGTAAGAAATACGAAGAAGCAATGGAGTTGAAAATTGTGAATGGTGTCATGATTATCAATTATTGTTTGTTCTTAGAAGAGAATGGTTTTTATGAGAAATGCTTCAGTATTTTTGAGAGAGGTATGAGTATGTTTAGTGGAGAATCTAAGTCTATTCTTTATTGCATTTATTTGAACAAGATTCTGAAGTATTGGGATAAGTTGAATTGGAACAATGAAAGAGTCCGTGAAATATTTGAAGAGGGTTTGAACTATTATGGGGAAAGCACTGAAAACCTCAAGAAAATGTATTTGTTGTACGCTGAATGGGAACTAAAACATGGATCCCAGATACGTAGTTTGAAAATTTTAAAGGAAGGTATCGAAAGTTTGAGGAAACAAGCTGACAAACTGACAGTATATAAAGTTTTGATTACTAGCACAATTGAAACCAAAGGAATCGAGTGGGTGGCTGAAATTTTCAAAGATGCAGCTGAATCCCTCTCCGTTCGAGTTCCCGGATATTTAGACGACATTATAGATGGCTTTGTTAAGGTTGAAGTTTTAATGAATCATATAGGCAGGGCCCGTGAAATCTTACAATATACGGTTGAAAACGTGATGGAATTCAATGGGTCCAATAAGGACAGGAATCGTGCCTGGAAGTTGTTTAAGGACTTTGAACTTGAAAATGGGAATGAAACTACATATAAGGAGATGCTACGTCGAAAGCGATATTTAGAGAACATTTTTGGACCCGCTGATCTTCCTGATATTGCCGTAAACGGTAAAGCTGATAGCACTGTTGAGAAAGAGTTGAAGGACCGCATAGGATTTGTTGTGTCTAGCAATGGGCCCAAGACGACGACTTTCACTGCGGGAGCTAATTCCGCAGAATCAGTGCCGGAAGCAGTCGTCAACGAAGATGCCATAGCCCTTGATATGGACATGGACATGGACACGGAGATATAGCCTCCCAGCCGAATGTATAGGATAGCAACAGTACGGAATGACGAATAATGTCGCTCTCCGAGAGCGGCGGCTATTTGTTTCGCTAACTTTTTTGCCAGTTTTTTAGGTTTCTCCGTCTTTTTTTACTGTTACGCCTCTGCAGGTGGTGAAGTCTCCGCTTTTACCTCTCGCATGTCTGTTGTCTGTTGCTGATATTCCTTTGATCCACACATCGTCACTGCCCTTGTTTTTCGCTCTGGTACCGCCATCATACTCTCTGGCTGCATTTCCTGTACTACTTATATTTCTTGTTACCTTTCCTTTTTTTTCTTAAAAGATTTTTTTTCATTTCCTTACCTTGCATTACAGACTATAAAAACCATTCAATCAAAATTGTCAATGATATATATACATACTTCAGTGATACTAAGGCCATCAGGACTGAAATGTCTAATTCCTTCCAGGCTCACAGCCAGATTCAGTTCAACGCACACACAACCGCACTCACAACCGTTAACTCCACCAGCATTATTTAAAACAGAAAGCAATAGGTTGTCGCCATTAGAATTGTACGACAAAAGAGTTAGTGAATCACGTTTGAGGAATGATCAATTTCAAAGAGGGATTTTAACAAGTATGGAACATTTATTTGATAAATTAAAAGCCTATAAACCACCAGTTGTGAACGAGCCTGATATCAATAAATCAAGAGATATGAATTCTAAATCAATGTTTGCAGTTCCAAATTTTTTATGCACATTGGTTCAATCGATAGAGAAAACAACCGGACTTGAAAAATTAAATGAGGAAGAAATTGAAGTTCCTCACGGAATCTATTTATATGGTGATGTTGGTTGTGGTAAAACTATGTTGATGGATTTATTTTACGAAACGATCCCTTCACATTTGTCCAAAAAAAGATTACATTTTCACCAATTCATGCAAAATATTCATAAAAGAGCACATCAGTTGAAGATCCTACATGGTCATAGAGAGGATATTGATGTCATGCCATATCTGGCATGGGAATTATCGAAATCTGCAACTGTTCTATGTTTCGATGAATTTCAGGTTACCGATGTTGCAGATGCAATGTTGTTGCGTCGATTGTTAAATTTGGTCTTGAGAGAAGATCATGGTCTAGTTTTATTTGCGACTTCGAATAGAGCACCTGATGATCTATATATTAATGGTATTCAGAGAGAGTCTTTCATTCCATGCATTCAGCTAATCAAAGATAGAACTCATGTTATTTACTTAAATTCCCCAACTGATTATCGTAAAATTCCAAGACCAATTTCATCAGCTTTCTACTTCCCGAAACCTGGGGTTAACTATTTATCAAAAGCTTGTAAGACTAAGAGAGAAAATCATATTAATAGTTGGTACGATTTTTTCAGTCAAGGGCATGCAATTGAAAAAAACATACCAATAAAAATTTGGGGTAGGGATTTAATTGTACCTAAAGCGTCACCACCTTATGTTGCACAATTTACATTTAAAGAACTTTGTGGTGAACCACTAGCAGCAGGTGATTACTTAACATTGGCAACATCATTTGAATCGATCATTATAACCGATATACCATATTTAACAGTTAATCAGCGTGATGAAGTCCGCAGATTTATTACATTTTTAGATGCGGTTTATGACAACCATACAAGAATTGCAGTTACAGCGGCAGCATCATTTCAGGATATATTTGTTGAACCCGAAAATCTAGGTAATTCTGTTTTTGCGTTATCTAATAAAACACCTGAAGAAATTGATGACAAAATGGAAAATGATTATCTGGTAAAGCAACATGGATTTGATAAGAAAATTGCTAAAAAGGCGTTTATGTTTGCTCATCTAGATGAAGAAAGGTTTGCATTTGCAAGGGCTTTGAGCAGATTGACTCAAATGAGTACACAAAGTTGGATTGATGATGTTAAACAAAGAATCTGAGCCTATCAGTTATGCCGTTATTTTCCTAAATGCTGTGATGATTTGGTATATTTTTGAAGCCGACTAAAGTGTCTTGGAACTGACCGTTGTGTGTGAACTAAGGCGATAGCGACACACGTATGTTTCTCTACGTAATACATTTCAATAAACTTTTATTTTTGAAATTCAGAAACTGTAGAAGTTACTGCTTGTAGCTAAAGCATTTGCAGACTTAAAAATGCCAAACCCTAAGAAAGTTGAATAAAGCTAGCGAGGGGAAAAGTCTGATACGTTGGCCGTAAACGTGTAGCGGGCGCCTACTGAATTTCCATGGAAAATAAGCTCTGCCCTCAATAATTCATTTTAGCAGAGTAGAATTCTGTTGATTTTGAAAGCATAATCAAATTTACAAATTTGAAAGGACTCGAATGAAAAAATTGAACTCTATAATAATTTAGGAGAACTTCTGGTGAATCACGATGCAATAAAGCTTATTTACCACGTTTGTATTAGTAAAATCTTTTGTAATTAAAAAGTTGTGTCACATCTGTCGTGCTCTTACAATATCATCTTGTGCTTAAATTTGGAAGGGTGAATATTTTTTAACTTTGTCTTTTTTTTTTCAACACTTTATGATATAAACTCACATAATGTATTTACCTCAAATCGTTTATAACTGGTGACATTACTATGTTTTTTTTTTTTTGGCCAATAGAGCTCGAGTGTCCATTTCGGTTGTGATATTGATTACTTCGTCAACTATAAAAAATTATGAAAAAAACAATAAAACAAAAATATTTGCTTTGGTTTTGAAACTTTTCACATCGCAAATGTTGCGCTTCTTAGAGTATTGGTCCCATCAACATAATGAGACATTGAGATGCCATTAATTACCGTGTCTAGTTGAAAAAATATCACTCCAAATGCTAATTTCCACAACCATGTATTACATTTTTTTTGAATTTGACTGAATTTCATGGTAATCCTCTAATTAATAACATGAACAAATTTAAACTCCTTGTTTAAAAGAACTGCCCCCGGGGAGCACTGATGTTTTTCAACAAAAATGTGGGAGGCTTTATAAAATTTGTCAAAACTGATTCTTTATCAGATTGATATTCTTAACACTTTAAGCAAATTTCACACCTACTAAACTTTTTTTATTTGGAAAATGGGATTTAGAATATCAGAAGACTACTTAAATTTGGTTTTTGGTAAACTTTATTATAAAAGAGTTTAACAACAAGGATTTCTAGATCAAGCCGAAATTTGTAAATCCCTCTTTAGCTCAGTTGGAAGAGCGCGAGACTGTAATGGGGTATTCGCAAGAGTACCATATAAGACATCTTGAGGTCTCTGGTTCGATCCCGGAAGGAGGGAAAAATCTTTAAGGGTTAATGGTCTAGTGGTATGATTCCTGCTTTGGGTGCAGGAGGCCCTGGGTTCAATTCCCAGTTGACCCCGAGATTTTTTGCAGCTGGGTTTTTGCGCAGTGTGTATTCTGTGATTTATCTTTGCATAGTGCTCTGAAGAATATGGAATTTGTTAAGTTTCGCATTTTCGCAGGATTCGATTACTCGGTTCAGTGTTGTTTTTTTACACTGGCTCCGTGTTTGGTGATATTTAGCTTGGCTTCAGCTGCTTCCTTCTAACTTAACCTCAATTGCCATCTGGCATCTTCCAATAGGCATACATACACCTTATAGAAGATTTATAAACACAAGAGTATCATCGTCATCTCTGTCTGAGTTTTGTTTGAATATTCGTTCACATTAGTTATCCAAGTTTACTTAACTCAGATTTTATAATAATCAGAAATGAACTCAAGTCAATACGATTGGGCTAAAAATATACCTTGCCGAAACATTCAAATTCACGGCTTTTGCAAATTTGAACACAAAGGGTGCTCTTATAATCATGATTATGCATTGCAGAAGAATGATAACATATCAGGTAACGGTGATAGTACGAGTACGAGTACAAGCGCAAGTGCAAGCGGTAATGGAATTGCCGATGTGAATGTGAAAGGAGCAAGCTCAGCCATAAATTCATTATCATCGACACCATTATCATCCAATTTGGTTACTGGTGGAACCATATCTACAACTCCGATAACTTCCCAATTAAATACGACGGTCCCTCCATTCAAACCAACTTTATCAAAACAACAGCCTGGCACTAACAGTACGAGCACAAACGAACTTAATACTTTATGTAAGTCACCAAGTCTGAGTAAAAAATTCAATCTTAATTCTCCAGCTTTCACTCCTGTTTCACTTAATAAGTTTTCATCATTATCTCCATCACTTGATAACATTCCTACGTTTGTTCCATCTAATATTCCAAGCGGGAATCCGTCAGATATACTGACAGAAACTTCAACCATTGCATCTACATTAAAGGCCAACTCAAATGATTTAGCTTCATCAAACCAGATAATAAATGAAGCATCCACTCCTTTAACAACTACATCTACTTCTCCACTAAATGACTTTACCTCTTCATTTAGAGCAACACTGACTAAGTCCAACTCATTTAATCCAAGTACGGCACCAGTTTTCACACCAAGTGCAAATAGTGATATCATAAATCCAATGAATTCAATAAGTACCAACTACACATCACAAGTTCCAACAGGTGAAGATTTGTTTTATCAAAACACAAATTTATATCCTGTTAATTTTTTGCTCTATGCACCCCCTCCACCACCTCATATTGATTTGAACAAAAAACCCAATGAAAGGACGGTTGATGATTTGTTTATTGATGCTAAGTTACGAGAGTATTTGCAACTCAAAAATGGAGAAAGTTTAAAATCAATTTCAAATAATGAGTTAGACTTACCATTACATGTTGGTAAATATCACTCACTATATCCAATCGATCACAATTTTGATTATAACACGAAATCTTTCGGTTATACATCCGCTGTCTATAAGTGCATGTCGAATGAGGATGGGAGATTATATACAATGAGAAGACTACAAAATGTACCAATTACCTCACCAAACGTTTTAAAATCTGTAAAAAAGTGGAAAAAAGTTGATTGTGCAAACTGTGTTAAAATTTATGATGTTTTCACAACAAGGGCATTTAATGACAATTCGTTGATTTTAATCTACGATTATTATCCAATGTCTCTAACCTTATTAGAAAATCATTTTCTTTCTTTTCCTGGTAAAAATCCAGATTTAATTACTGAAGATTCATTGTGGAATTACACAATTCAATTACTAAATGCAGTTACAGAAGTGAATAAATTAGGTCTGTCGCTAGGTATTCTGAATCCATCCAAAATCATAATTACTAATAAGGGTAGAATTAAATTATCTGCACTTTCAATTGACAATATTTTAGATGATGTTAAGAGGGCCAAACCGACAGATGATAATGGTGCCGCTATTAGTGAACCGAATGATGAAAAGAGAGATTCAGATTTACTTAATCTCGGTAAATTAATCCTTTTCTTGGCCAAGTCAACAACTTATTTGAAAACTCCGACTGACGATCCACTGGAAATAATTTCTCAAATTAAATTCACAAATGTTTTCAAGAAAATGTTAGCGTATTTATTTAGTGATGGTGCAAGTATTGAAAAGTTTCAGGAGTTAGTTGCGCCAATGATTTTGAAACTTACGAATGGTCTACAAAATTGCTGTGATAGTATGGAATCTACACTAATGAGTGAGTTGGAAAATGCAAGGTTGGTGAGACTTTTTGCAAAATTAGATTTTATTAGTGAAAGACCTGAAATGATTAAAGATGGATCATGGTCTGAAACCGGTGAAAGATATCCAATCAAGCTTTTCAAAGATTACGTTTTTCATCAAGTTGATGAGAATGGTAAACCGGTTGTTGATTTGACTCATGTTATCAGTTGTTTGAATAAACTTGATGCAGGTGTTGACGAAAACCTTCTGTTAGTGAGTCCCGACGAAATGACCTGTTTGATTATGAGTTATAAAGATTTGAAAGAACTTGTCAATAAAAGTTTCCTCGAATTGGTAGGTAAAAAGTAATTGATGGTTTCTACTATTGTATAGTATTTGTGTATAATATTATGACCCAGGAAAAAAATATTACCAAAAGAAAAAAAATATATAAAACTGTTTAAAAAGTCAAAAAAAGTAATAATTTTAAAAAGCATACCGATGGGAAAATGAAAAAAAACAAGGTGGGCACAGGGCAATATGTGTATTTGACATGTCTGTGAGGCATGAACGCGTTTTCATTTCATCATCTCTCAGAAAGCGTACATTCACTTTCGAATGTGTGATTTTAAACGTATAACTCAAAGAGATTTACCATTGCTACCAATCAAGATAAAGTAAACAAAAGTTAGTAACATAAATTTATATTATCCAGGTAATTATAGAAACATTACAAAAGCTATATACCATTCCTAAAAACACACTCCTAAATATATTGTAAAACATCATGTTAAGTGCATGGGATAACCAATACTGTGGTCGTAGTAACCACCTTGAAATTAGGTTAAAAAAGTTAGAACTAAAACTAAATCGATGGTGGATTTATTATAGATATTCGGGTGATCCCAATAAGGATCCCAATATGCTCACTTCTAGGTTAAAAAATATCCCCCTGATTTCCCTTAGAAATGAGGAGTATGGTAACATATTACAAAAAAGAGAATTTTTAGAGCAGGGATGGAAAGAATTTTTCAGTGAACAACATCAATTGAAACGTCAGCAGGATAATTTTAAAAATAGTCTAATGATCGATTATAACTTTAATGCATATCCGAGGATTCCATTAAGAGAAATAGAAACCAATTTTCAAGTAACTAACTTACCTAACAAACCAAGTTTTACAAACTTTGAAATTTATAGTGATAATGACGATTATGGTAAGGAAAATATAAACAGCCCTTCAAGCGGAAAGGAAAATATAGGATCAAATAAAAAACCAAAAAATCACGAAATCAAAATCAAAGGTAATCCTTTAAAACTTTCTTGCTCGGAAATTTTACGTGATAGTTGTTCTTTAGATTCGTTTGAAAGGGAATTGAGTGAAAATACAGAAATATATTTGGCGAATGCAAATATGGTAAAGCCACTCGGTAGAGATCACCAGCAGTTGAATGGATTAGATACACCAAATCGTGAGGAACGTGGAGAAGAGTACGAAGAAGGTATCATTCACTCATCAAGCGATCAAAATACGAATTTTTCCAACAAGTTTAATTCTTTTGGTAAAAACTCCAAACTTAACTTAGTCGAGCCCGAAAGTCCTGATGAAATAACTTTAAATAATTATTTTGATAAAAGAGGTTTGGAGTTAAATATAAATACCACGACTAGTAAATTTAAGTGTGAAACGATAGGATTTACTGAAAATGGGATTGCAATTCGTAGAGAAGTAAAAGAGAGTGGATTAAGAGGTTGGATTATTAACGAAAATTCAAGACCGGGAACGTGTAGTACTTTTGGGAACATAAAAACACTAGAAAAGTTTCCTTTTAACAATTCTATAAAACATACGCCCTTAATTCAAAGACCTGACTTTTTTGACCAAAGTAAGCTTGCGACAATTGAGAGAAGCAGTACTACGGAGCCGTTAAATGAATTCCATGTTGAAAAATCTGTAAAGCCAGAAAAACTAAAAAGAAGGCCATTTTTCAGAAAAACTGCAAAAAATCAAGATAAAGCAATTAATCCGTTTAAGAAATTTAGCAATAATACAAAAGATAAAGTTAGCAATAAACCAGCTTCAATTTCTATAATACAAAGTAGTGAATTTGGCAAAGATTTAGCTGAAAATATTGAGAAAGGTAACAAAAGGCATTTGGCGAAATCCAGCTTTTCAAATTGGAAAATTCTCAATGTGAGTCGTCATCATACTCGAGGTAAAGGTACGAATAAAAGTAAAATCAGAATCACGAAACAAGAAGCTGTTGATCGATCAAATGAATTCAACTATTTTGAAACAAAAAGAGATCAAAAAGCGGTCACTATCGCTAATCCACTAATTAAAAAAAATAATCTCAATATTGTTGAAGATCTCGAAGGAAACGACTGTGTGATTGACGTATTTGACATCATCGCCAGCTATGAGACGCTTTCGGACTATACATAGTTAGATAGAAGTTTTTATACATGATATATTGAAAACATGAAGTTGGACAATCATATTGTTGGCTGTTACATGTATCCGGGCTGTGCGCAATATGAAACATCTTTGCATGGAATTTTTGTCTCGTTTGTTTCGTAGTTGAACCGGTTTTGTAAGGGAAGTGTTTTATACCACCGTCCTATTTGTATAATTAAAAATTCATATGACACTATCTTACTGGATGTTTTGTAAAAACACCCATTCTTTCTGCTTAATAGCACAACAGGTTTTTTTTGTCGTTTTTAGGTTAATTATATAGCAAACATAAACAGGCAATTAAAGCTACTCTAGTTTTAGCCAAAAACATTAGAATAACAAGAGAGCGCAGCAAAAATACCATAAATTTAGGGCTTACCGTGTGACTTTTAAATATTAAGCACACATTATCACACACATATAAATACGCATATTCAGACTCGTCACATTGAACAAGATGGGATGCACAGCAAGTACCCCGGTGGAAAACAATGCTGGGCTGGAAAATGGAAACGGCAATGGCAATTCCAATTTTAATGGTGGAGATAGACAATTGCAAAGTAGGCAACCCGACGCTGAATACTTACAGAAAATGCAAGACATTAAACTTGAAAAGTTGATGCAACAAAGTAAATCCAATAAGAAAAACCAAGTAAAGATGTTGCTATTAGGTGCTGGGGAGTCCGGTAAATCTACCGTGCTTAAACAGATGAGATTATTACATTTGGGTGGATTTTCAACACAAGAAAGAATCCAATATAAGAATATTATATGGGCTGATACGGTTGCTAGTATGCAGACATTAATTATCCAGGCTAGAAACTTAGGTATACATCTTGAGTGTGATAATCCAAGTTCACCATTGTATTCTTTTAAACAAATGATTCTTAATTATAAACCGTTAGAGAGCATCGATACACCTGCTGCCGGGGGTGTTGCTTTTTTAAAAGACTACTTATCCAAGTATAGTGAAAGGAGTGTTGCTGACAGAAAGAATAAGAGCAGTGGCCGAGCAGACATTGGTTGGATTGACGAAAATAATTCGACTGATGGTACATTGATTTCAGATAATATACTTGATGATTACAAAGAAACTGATGAGCTATTAAAGGATTACATTGGTAATGATTCCAGTAGTCCAATTACAATAAACAACATATCCAAAGGGGATATTGCTAATGCAATTACGAACTTATGGAATGGCGATGAAGGTGTAAAGAAATGTTTTAACAAATCTAATTTGTTCCAATTAGAAGGATCATCACCATACTTTTTTGATAATGTAAGTAATTATGCAAATGAAGAGTACGTTTGTACTGATGAAGATATTTTGAAGGGGAGAATCAAGACTACTGGTATTACTGAAACAAACTTCAATATCAATGGAATCAAATTCAAAATTTTGGATGCAGGTGGCCAAAGAAGTGAAAGAAAGAAATGGATTCATTGTTTTCAAGATATAACGTGCGCTTGTTTTGTGTTGGCGGTTTCTGAGTATGATCAAATGTTGTTTGAAGATGAGAAGGTAAATAGAATGTACGAGGCTATCATGTTATTTGATTCATTAGTTAATTCTAAATGGTTTTCAGATACTCCATTTATTTTATTTCTAAACAAAGTTGATCTTTTGAAAGATAAAGTTAGGAAATCTCCATTAAGAAAGTATTTTCCAGATTACGACGGTAAAAGCAATGATGCAGAGGATGCATTAAAATACTTTGAGAGGTTATTTTTGAGTCTAAATAAGTCTAAAAGACCAATATACGTTCACAGGACATGTGCTACTGACACTCAGTCAATGAAATTTATTCTGACTGCAGTCACCGACATGGTGATACAGCAAAACCTAAAGAAAAGTGGGTTATTTTAATGGGGGATTAAGCTTAAATCTTTTATGACGTTATTTAGTGTTTTTGTGTGTCGTGAATAGATTGACTAATTGTAATAGTAATGTTAGTAATGAACAGTGAAAATAAAATTAGTTTCCGATCTGTGGCGCTCACTAGGCTGCGCAGTTTTGGTTGCTGCAGCTCTTTTTGTACGTGCTGGTTGGGACTGGGCCTGTGGTTCCTGCTGGCGACGTAGATGGACATTACTTTGGGCCTTCTTCTAATCGTAGTTGCATTCAAGTTGTTTTCCGTATTCAGAAGATACTTTACCACCACTAGACCAATGTCACAACAAACTATTGCTCACGTTGAGGATTTGATCAAATCCAAGAAAGTTTTCGTTGCTTCAAAAACATACTGTCCGTACTGTTCAGCGGCCAAGAGATTAATTGAGGATATTTACCCTGAAGCATATGTTTTGGAGTTAGACACTATTGATGACGGTTCAGAAATTCAAGACGTCTTGACCAAACTTACCGGTCAAAGGACCGTTCCAAACGTTTTCATCAATGGTAAGCACATCGGTGGTAACTCCGACTTACAAGCTTTGGGAAAGGAAAAGATTAAGAAGTTGATTCAATAGTTACTTATTTAAATATGAATATATAGAGCTAGCGTTTTATAGTTTAACAACCATTCTTGCCTTTTGATTGTGATTTAATTCAGATGCATGTAAATCCGCAGTAGAGTAGTATAAGAGCAGAGAAAAAAGGCTCATCAAGTTTTGGACTTTGCACTTTTTTCCGAAGGGTTTTTTCTACAACGTTATTGCCTTTATTCGTTGACAAAACATTCACAACCCTTAAACTATGGATCAGTTTACATCGGAAACGCTTGAAGCAGACTCACCTGCTATTTCGGTTCAATCCTCTATCATCAAGCCAAGATTTAGGGATGATGATATTTTGTTTTCCACGATGAGCATCTATGAAGATGACGGCTTCTTCCAGTGTCTCAACTCCAGCGTAAAATATGCACCGCCGGGAAGTAACACAAAACTTTTTTATCAAAGCAGCTATTATCAAAGTTTAGTATATACGTTGTTAAGATTTGTCCTTTCATTTTTTTTTTCTCTTTACCGATACTATTTATCGTTTGAATTCCAATTTTTTGAACTGTATACTTCTATTTCTGCATTGAGTTGGTATATTCTCACATTCATATCCTTTCCTGAAGATGTTTCAATAGTTGGTCCAGTGTCGGTGCATAGTTCAACATCCATTCATACACTTAAAAATTCAAACTCAAGCTCAGTAATATCAAAAGCAACACATTCTTACTATCAAATTAGTACACTACCAACTAGAATTGGAAATTTAATTATTGAAAAGTCATTGGCTGGTTTTTTGCCCAAAAATAGATTACAGATTAGACAAGTTACAGGTAGATTGTATGTCCCCGAACATATGGTTTTTATTTTTGAGATGAGTGCTTTAGTCGTTCCACAACCACCGGAGATTCCAGTGCCTTATCTTGATTATGAGAAAAAAATTGTTGTTCCTGAAAAAAGGAAGGTTGCAAAAGTTCTAGCCAAAAGAGCAGAATGGTCTTCATTGCAGCATACACATAAAGCAGCTGAGACATTCCGAATCATCTACGAGTCTGCAAAATGTATCTCCTGGGCGGCTTGTTCCGGTGTCCAAATCTGTACCGTTTTTGAATCAAATGGATACGCTTGGAAAGATCTGCCAAAGTTGTGCAGTGTTATTGTAGAGGAAATGAAAAATCTAACTAGGGAGGAATACCAAGTTACTGATTTCATCAAATTAGTCAACTTGGACACTGGTGAAATTATCAACGTCTTCGAAAGTATTGAAAGCTTAGAAACAGATAGTGAAAGCTTTCCACTGGTAGAAACATCTGTCACTACCGATCTACCTCCAATATTAGAAACTACCAAAGTTACAGAAAAAAATGCAGGTGCAGATGAAGGTAGTTACACAAGATTTGATACAGACGATAGCTATAATGGTGATAACGACTTAATGGAGCTCGATCCAATCCCAGAATCAATCGTATCGCCAAAAATGCTTACCAAAGAGCCAGGCAACGATCCACGTTACACGTTTCGTTCCGATTTAACTGTTTTTTTCATGTCAAGCAAGAGCTCAAACGCACAAACATATAGAATTCTGAATGTTAAACAAGAGGTAGCAAAAATATTAAATTACAACTTAAACTCCGAGTCACAACTACTACATTATCCAAACAACCCCAAATATGTTGCCAGCTACACTGGCCCTGAACTCATTTTAAAATTCTGCACTCCTACCCAGATGCCATACTCACTAACAGGCTATCCATTAGTGAACAGCGCTAACGACGAGGAAGAAATAGGTCCTGTGTTTGTATCACAAACTAAGCCCGCAAACTTTCCTACGTTTATGAAGAGCTTGACTATCTTAAACAGTGTTTTGAAAAAACGTAAATAGCTCTACGCTTAGTTTTTGCTAGTTATAAATATAGATTATGCGATTTATTTATTTGAACTTTATAATTAGTGTTTAAGATTCAAAATCAAATAACCGGTTTTCAGTCCTCCACTATCAATTTTTAATATCAATGGAAACTGAATTGAGCAAAGAGTAAATAGAAAGAAAGGTAAAAATTTTCAGGAACGAGCACCAAAGGATGGTGCACATCCTGCTATTGCAATGCCAATCCATCGGTTAGATTAATGTAAGCTGAAAATGTTTGATTTATAATTTGAAAAATTCACCGCTAAATTGGGAAACGGAAGCGATTCCCGCACCTTCGGTCTCAATCAGTGTGCTGTGAACACCAAGCTTTTTCAACTTTTTTTTGTTGCTGAATTTTCGCAAATTTTGGCAAAATATTAAAATCCGTGCTGACAGTGAAGTCTATAATTTGATACGGTTTGGAGCAAAACCATTTTTGAACCAGGCGAATATTTCCATTACAACATAACAAAATGTACTCTTTCCAAGAGAGCGTAAACGCTTAACAATCTGTAATGTGACATGTGCTTTTTATCAGAAACAAAGGTAGTATCTTAATTGTTTAAAATTTACTATTTTAAAAATCAAAACAAGCATTCCAAAAGAAAAAAGCTTAGCTGGCATGGTGGCTGTATGGATTATGAGTATAAACCTAGAGGCTAGTTACCCACTTGTTGAACAAAAGATCTAGGCAAAATTCGCCCGGCCAATTCCCGATTGAACACACAATGACCTGAAAAGTCCCTCCTTATCCTCAAATAATTTCAAAGGACTATCAAATTGAACAATTCTACCGTTATCCATAACTGCAATCTTATCAAAAGATAAAATAGTTTTCAAACGGTGTGCAATTGATAAAATGGTGCAATCGTTAAATTGTTTTGCAATAGTTTTTTGAATCTTATCGTCCGTTTCATAATCAACACTTGAAGTAGCTTCGTCTAAAATTAATATCTTGGTTTTTCTCACCAGTGCTCTTGCTAACGCAAGTAATTGTCTTTCACCTAATGAAAAATTTGATCCATCATCTTCAACATCTCTATGTAAATGAAATTTATGGCAAAATTTATCTTTGACTTTCTGATTGGTAACATTAGTCAGGTCCTTCATTTCAATCAATCCGGCAGTAACTAACGTCTTCCACAATGTGTCATCGTTGTATTCGTTGAATGGATCAAGATTTGATCTAATAGTACCTGAAAACAAAACTGGATCTTGCGGAATAATTGTCAAATTACTTCTCAATTTATGCAAGCCCAATTTACTAATATCAACACCATCAATTGTAACTAGACCTTCGAATTCAGTAAGTCTGTACAAGCACGTCATAAAAGTAGATTTACCAGCGCCAGTCCTTCCACAAAATCCAACTCTTTCCCTCTCTTCAATTTTTAAGTTTAAATTTTGAATGGCATATGGAAGCTCAGGTCTATATTTAAGGCTGACATTTTTAAAGTCGATACTACCATTTTCAGGCCAGCTCAAAGGTGGGTCATTTTCAGGAATTTCATATGCAGCTTCTTGAATTAAATCATTGGCATAGTAATTTAATCTTTCAACCGAGTTAAACTCGGTTTCAATTTGTGTTAAGCTTCTAATCGCAATTGATAATAATCCAGGAATACTAGTCACATAACTCAACAATAAACCAGTCGAAGCTGCACTAATATTGAACACACGGAAACAACACAACAATGAGACAATCAAAATCAACACAATAGTAATGATGGAAAATTGTGCATCAACCCACCTTTGAACTGCCCATGTAAGGAAATAAGCCTCATTATTATCATCTATTAATGTTTCAAAATGGCTTAAAAAATATTTTTGCCTTCCGTATGACTTAATTGTACTAAGACCCTCCAACGATTCATTGAAATGTGTGTAGACAAATGATCTTTTGATGGCATCAATTCGTTTAATTTCTCTACTTGAAGCTTGATAAAAACATGTTGTGAAGATGTATAACAATGCTAAGATTGGAACTGCAATCGCAAACCATGGAAGGTAGATAATACACAATATTAATGAACCAATCATCATAGCCAGCGGATAAATACACATCCTGAATTGATCAATAATTTCATTATCCAAAACATCTGTATCTTTAGTAAACCTGTTTAGAACTCTTCCTAACGGTGAAATATCCATGAAAACAGAAGGAGCATGTAAAATTTTCTGCATTGCTGCTAAATTGATTTTTCTTGAAGCATTTGAACAAAAATAGCCCATCATAAGAAACTCGAAGCAAGTAAAAATGGCAAACAACACATTAAACATAATATAAAGACCAATGTAAAATGCTTCTTCTCTATGATGAAATTTCTTTTCGATCCAAAATGATAACCAGGTATTGGAAAAATAGTTCGAAAATGTAGATAATATCACAAGGCTCAAAAACAAGGGAAAAAATGTTATTTTGAAAATACCAACACCTAAATTATAATAAGATTTGTAAACATCACTTGAAAACCCATTGACTGCCCTTTCTTCATCACCAATAATTCTAACAATATCAGTATCACTAGTTTTGGTATCGTCATCAACATCTGTATAAACCTTTACCAAATGGTTGGATTTATTTAACTCATTAGAAAAATCATCGTTACTATCACTTTCACCACTAAAATTGTCAAATAGTTTTCCAACGGCGGAATGTTTAGACTTCAATTCGTCAATTTTGCCTATCACTAAAGTACCGTCACCATTTAAATAGACCAACCTATTCGCTTTTTTAGCCAAACCAATTTGATGAGTTGCTAGAATGACAGTTTTGTCCATAAGCAAACCAAAAATACATTGATCAACAATATGTTTACCGACTTTTGCATCAACTGCACTTAGAACATCATCGAGAAAAATGATATCCTTATCGGCATACACGCTCCTAGCCAAATTGACTCTTGCCTTTTGACCACCTGAAAGAGTAACACCTCTTTCACCAATCTCAGTCATATCACCACCTGCAAATTGTTCAAAATCATCATTCAAACAACAAGCTCGGGTAATTGAGTTATACTTTTTTTCGTCATAGGGCAAACCGAACAAAATATTCTCTCTAATTGTATCATTCATAACCCATGGATAACCGCATAAGATTGACGAGCCATCTACAGAAACTGTACCACGGGTACGCCTCATGAACCCAGATAATGCGCACAATAGAGAAGATTTACCTGAACCAATCGAACCAGTAACAATAACGAACTCACCTTTGAAAATTTGAAAATTAATGTTTTTCAAATAATTGACTGTGTTATTGTTAGTAGTTAGACTTGTTGAATCAGTTGATTCTGTTTCTTTAGTTTCAGCCTCTGCAAGTTCCCTTTTGATTTTCGTCCTTTGTTTTTTAAGATCATCAGCGTTATCATCATCATCATCATCTCCACCATCATCATTTTCAGAGTTTGTTTCAAAATCATACCACTCAAAATCGCAGTTGGAAACATTAATTGCCACTTTTTTGTCATGAATCTGCTCTATTTTGAATTCATTAAGATTAATATCATCGCAGGAAAGAAAATCTGAAATTCTTTTCAAACCAACCTTAGCATTTGCAATCCCGCCAATAGCCATAGGTAAAAGAAAGAAAATCAAGGCAACTGATTGAAATAATGATAATGACGAAAAAATATCACCAACGCTTCTATTTGGCGAAACCCTGTAAACAGTTAAGAATGCAACCATAGAGGAAATATTTGGTAGGGCAAGTGCTAATGACATTAAAATATTTTTTATATTTGTCATTGACAAAGTATATTTCATTTCCATATTTCGAGCTTCTTTGATTCTTTCACTGTATGAATTTTCCCAACTATAAAATTTAATCATCTTGAAATTTTTCAAAAATTCTTTTGTCAAATGAACTCTTATGTCAGTATATTTGGAAGCATTATTTCTGATATTAACCAATGAATTAAATGCGAGCCCAATAATTAGAAACATCACAACAAAGCAAGCTAAACCAGCTAAAGCCGAAACACCAATATTTACGATCAACAATGCAATTGAAATAGTTAACGGGATTGGGAAAACAAGACTCGTAATGGATAAAACAATACCCATATCAATTCTGTTCAAGTCAGTACTCATCATGGAATTAACTTTTGAGGATGGAAACGTATGAGAACCCTTAGCATCAACTGTAAACGATTTTTCTAGTAATGCTCTTGCTAAAATACACCTTACTTTGCCACCAAAGCATGAAGCACGATAAAACGCATAATTAATGCAAACCCCGTCCAAAAAAATTAGTAGTGAACAGCCGATAGCATAACCGACTCCTTTGCCATAATGATGAGGACCATGGGTAGGGCTAAGTTCGACAAATTCCGTCAATTTTTTCAACAATAAAGGTGAAACAGTTGATGCAACATCAGACATCACGCTCATGAGAATAGTCATGTAAAAATCAAATCGCAAAGTATTATGCATCGCTATTATTATCATGATGATCGTAACGCGGTTAGCTTCATTTCCACTATCAAAGTTTTTTTTCGATTTGTTTAAATTGTGTTCGAAAGCTTTATACAGCTCACCAACTTTTTGTTCATCACTAATTTTGAAGCAATCTTCGTATTGTAAAGTTCTTTTGTAACCAACCACAAGAAGTGGGGACATCCAGAAAAACATAAGCTGTGAAAGAAAGTTGGATTTTCTTTCAGGATACACTTTTCTTTCGTCATTACTCGGAAGCTCTGGAATTTTCTTGTTAAATAAAAAGGTGAACAACCTTTTTTGAATGGTCAATTCTAATGCAGCCTGCTTTTCTATTTCTTGCATTATTATTGCTTTTTTCACCAATGAAAAAAGACCAGGATTACACAATAGTTAGCAGTGATGATCTCCAAATCGTTTTAGATAACTCGGAAGATACTCTCGCCTTTTTCTATCTTCCTGTTTCTTCCCAATTTTTTTTTCGTGCCGCAATCTGAGATCAATTGTTGTTTTACACTCGGCTTTTACATTGTGCGAAAGCCACACAGAAGATTCGTTACTAGCATGCATGTACGGGATTCTCCACCAAAACTGTTAAGTATATATAAACCTTAGTGGGTTTGATAACTTACTCGGCCTGGCTTTGCGGAACAGGGTCTGCTTGATGCACGAACTTTTACCATAGTGCCTTTGATATTGAAAACTTGTTCCTCTTTGAAAATGCCACCAATGTTCCCCTTCGCCCACCACATATAGGTGGATCTGTATGTTTTTGTCCGAATCTCAAATTAATGGTTTCCGAAAAACAGCGACAGCCGCGGTCGCCGTCGCGTCGTTTCCGTCGCGTGGCGCAGCATATTTTTTCTTAGCAAAATGCGCCACGCTTAGTCAGCCTGCCGCGCTCGCTGCTGAGCCTTTTGCGTGGGCAACTCCGATTCAGCGAGAGAGAGAAAAAGATGGGGAGATAAGCAGGCAAGCTGAAGTTTGCCCTCGTGATTTTCCTGCTTCTTTGCCTCTTTGGATGGTTTTTCTTGCTCCTTTCATTGGCAGTAAAAACAAAACATAAGAATCAAATATTATAAAATGACTGGTTTTGGAGAACCGACTGTTAGATGGGTACAAATTCCTGGCCTTGCATCATATGAGATGTTTTGTGATCAATGTGACCCTATATATATCGGAAGGGTCTCAAAAAAAAATTCTGATAGGAGAGAAAGTAATATTCATAACATTTACATTGATGACCCTGTCATCAGTGCCAATCATATTGAAATCAAGGCTGTTCCTAGTGAAGGTGCTTTGAGCCTTGAAAATAAATCCAAAAATGGCTTTTTCCTAATTAAAGAGCATGTCAATTTTGTAGAGTTTGTATCTGAAATTGATGGTATGACATATTTGAAGAATGGTAATGTTATTGGACTTTCATTTAGTAAAAAATTGGCACATGAATTTGATGGTACTCAAACTCCTATTGAAGTTATGAAACAGTGTAATGTTCTAGTACAAATCTTTACAGATTATAGACACTGCTTATTTGCTAAAGTTTTCAAATTTGATGATCACGAGAGTGGAAAGATGGCAGAGTGTGAAAACATTTTGAAACTAGTGCTTCAGTATGCTGAAAAACATGATTTTGTTTCTTATATACAAAGATATGTTCCAGGCATTCTTTTAGCGTATACCAGAGAAAATCCGGGTTTAATTTTTGACAAAGAAAATAAACTTTTTACCGGAGATTGGAAAGTTAAGAAGGATTTTAAAGATACTTACGAAAATTCGTATGATGATTATTTCGAAGATGACTGTATCAAGGAAGGGGATGATGAAAAGGCGGAACAAAGCGAGGATGATGTTAAAAGTGATTGTTTATGCTACGTAAATTCTGAAGATGATGTTGCTCTTTCATCAGAAGAATTTGATTTGGAAATAGATGTCATTACGAGCGATGATGGAGAAGATGAAGATAACGAAGAAGAGGAACATCTTTTATCTAATGCAGATTTTCTAGACCAATCAGATGAAACTCCAGTTATTGCTGAAGGTAATATTTCAGATGCCGGTACGTGTGATGGACCAAAACCGTCTTCTTCGAATAAAAGAGCGTTTGAAAAACTTGTTGGAGAATCAGAAGATTTTGAAAATGGCCAATCCAAGAGACAGAAACTGGAAGAGCTTACTGAGCTGACTGACAACCAGGCAAAGAAGATTTTGGAATTAAACAAACGGATTGAGAATTTCGAAAATTCTAAGAAGACTATCAAGTCTGCTGCTTTAGGCGCAGCTTGTGGAATTTTTGCCACACTTGCGACATTATATCAAATTGGGTCAAAGATGAATGAGTAATATTGCAGGAGCTGTTACTCTGTATAATAAGGATATCAACGGGGGTTCATTTTTAGGTTTGTTTTATTTTGTTCTACTTTATTTTGTTTTACTTTATTTTACTTCACTACTTTACTTTATTTTATTTTATTTTATCTTGAAGTTGTTTTTATTTTCGGACCGATTTCTTTTCAATTTATTTTGAGTTCGTTTTGGGTGTTTTGTTTAAAAATCTATTAAGATTTATATATATGATAAATAATTGTTAGCTACAACTTTAAGCTGTTTTATGATTTTGTCTCATAATTTGCATCCAGTCTGATTTACTAATAATAACGAGCTCAACGAGAGACAAGAAGCTGACAGCCAAGGCCAATCCTATCCATAAACCATAAATTTTCCAGTCCAGAGTAAACCCAAAATAAATTTCCAGAGGTACACCAATCACGTAGTAAGACAGAAGAGAGCACAGTGAACCAATTTTTTGCCTTCCCTGGCCTCTTAACACGGCAGCACAAATAATGTTGAAACAGTCGAGAAATTGATTGATCGCAATAAGTTTCGTCAATTTGGATGCTGTTTGTAATACTTTTTCATCTTTGGTGAAAAGTGAGGCCACATACGAGCGTAATGCGTATAACCAGGTGAAGTTGAAGACAGAGAAGATCGACATGATTACGTATATTGCCTTCATTGCCGGTTTGTAATTGGAAGAACGAGCCCCTATGATATTTGCTATATGGATCGAGCAGCATATTCCTACGGCGTAGGGCGGCTGGAACGCCAATGAGGCCAGCACTGCAACTATACTCTGTGCTGCCAGCTGGGAACGTGGGAAGGTAATCGATAGGAAGGTGAGCACTTGAAAAGCAAATGCTTCGGAGAGAATCATCAATATGCCCGGTACTCCTAGTTTAAAAAAAAGCGGAATATTGTCAAGCTTTGCTAAAGACTTGACGGATGTGGGCAGACATTGGTAGCCATCGATTACGAGTGTGTAAAAAAGGAGTGATATGGCCATCAACCAGTACGTTGATACAAATGATATTGCCGGAGCCAAAATTTGAGAGTCTGTGTTTGCCAGTTTGTTTCTGAAGTAAATATTGAGAATGATGGATACCGGTATTCCCATGATGACTATCCTTGTGGGGATGGAAAACTTGCATTGTGATTGTAAGAAACGCTTCGTGCACTCGAACAAGACCACGGCGGGAGCAACATACGCAAGTACCGAGAGAAATGATGTGCATAAAATGGCTAGTTGCACACTATCTGGATCGTTTATTGCAATGAGGTAATCGAAAAAAGTGTACGAGTTTGCCCAGAATAGCGTCGATGGGATCAGAAGTACAAGCAGCACACATGTGCATTGTACGTAATAGACACCCACTTTCTGATAATGTCTTGCACCGTACGCTGTGGAACACAAAGTGTCTAATGCCGAAGCAAATCCATTAATCAATACGGGCCCGGTCAGATAAAACGTTGTAATTGATAATGTGCACGAAGACATGTACAATGGTCCCAACTGACTCGAAAAATAGGCTGGGATGAGTATTTGAATCATGTACTGAAAGAAAAAAGTTAGAAAAACAGGCACAGCGTTCCAAAGTAAGTATAGGACTTCATGTGACGTCGATGAGGAAATAGGATGTAGTGGAAAGTATCCTTCACTATCTATGTCATCAGCAACATCGTTGTCCAGGCCTTTGAAAACGTGATTGCTGGCCAAAATTTCCGAACGGGAGACATCTGAGGAGAGAGATTCGAAAGTACCGTATGGTTCGGGGGACACTTGTTGCAGCGCAGCGACAGATTGTTGCTGCATGCAGGTTAGAAACTAGTCGGAGCAGATAAGGGAGAGACCCATATATTCTTGGCGCAAGGCTTTGTAGAGGCTGCACGGAGAATGTGCAAAAGTAGGAACCAAATTTTTTTTTGCTGCCCGTGAGCGGAAGACAGTTGTGAATTTTCGTTCCGCTCGGAAGGATGGCGCATCATTAAAAAAAGAAGAAGGAACGGAGATTCGGGGTTAGTTTGCGCTGCTCGCACATAACAAGCGGTGCCGAAACGAGAAACGAGAGACGAGGAACGAGGAACGAGGAACGAGACAGCAGGGGGGGGGGGGGGGGGGGGATGGCAAGGCGGCACGGGGCAGGAAATGAAGCAGGCAAGCGCCGAGCGACGCCACCATTATGAAAGCCCCTCGTAAAGGCGGCTGCACACGCCAGACGCCCCGAAGAGCAGGAAATGGAGGACATGCAACGGAAAAACGGAGTAGAGTCCGCAGCTGCGCCGCTGGAAATAACTCGAGGGCGGATTTAAGTCCGGGCAGAGGAGATACGCTCGGAGCGAGAACACAAACGGGTACTGTGGTAGTGCCGCGAGAAGAAGCTTTAAAGAGTAGGCCGTAGCCGCCCTTTGGAAAAAACAAGCATACAAGCTATTCTCGTACCACAGACCAAGGTTCTACAACCTATCGTAACTTTAAAATGGAATCCATATCGGTTGGTAAAGGTTCCGAGGGAGAGGATTTTTCCTCGGATGATTACTATAAGGGTTACGACGAAACTGCCGACAAACAGATCAAAAAATTAGCTAGAGAACTTACAAAATCCAGTGCCGTCAATGTTGCTGATGAGGTTGGACCCGCCAATGCAGAGTCTTCTGCTCGTGATGATGTTGAAGATACCAATGACGACGATGGTAATGCAAAAGGAGATCATCATTTCAAATTATTGCGTACAATGACTTCCATGTCCCAAGTGCCTGGGGTTAACCCGGTTGGTGAGAACATTGACCCAAGGTTAGACCCTGCAAGTGATGAATTTAGCTCCAAATTTTGGGTTAAAAATATGAGGAAAATATTTGATTCAGATCCCGATTATTACAAACCTACAACTTTAGGATTTGCCTGCAAAAACTTGATTGCTAGAGGTATTTCCTCCGATGCTGATTATCAGTCAAACTTTTTAAATTTCCCTTTCAAAGTTGCAAGAGATTTGTATTTGGAATATTTTAGAGGTAATGATAAGTCAAGATACTTTGAAATTTTGAAGTCAATGGATTGTTTGATCAAACCAGGTACTCTAACGGTTGTTTTGGGTAGACCGGGTGCCGGTTGCTCGACTTTTTTGAAAACGGTGGCTGCTCAAACGTATGGTTTCAAGGTTGACAAAGATTCAGTTATTAGCTATGATGGTTTGACTCCAAAAGAAATTGATGACCATTACAGAGGTGAAGTTGTTTTTTCCTCTGAAATGGACAACCACTTCCCTCATCTGACCGTTGGTCAAACGTTGGAGTTTTCTGCTCAATTAAGAACTCCTCAAAATAGATTTCCAGGTGTTGATAGAACGAGTTATGCTCAGCATATGGCAAAAGTAAGTTTTTTATTTTTCATTTCTCATATCCCATTACTTTCGCAAGATACTAACATTATTTTTTTTTCTTAACAGGTTTTTATGGCCACTTATGGTTTATCACACACCGTTAATACCAAAGTCGGTAATGACTTTATTAGAGGTGTCTCTGGTGGTGAAAGAAAGAGAGTCTCAATTGCCGAAGCTTCCCTTTGTGGTGGTAACATTCAGTGCTGGGATAATGCAACAAGAGGTTTAGATGCTGCAACAGCTTTAGAATTCGTCAGGGCATTGAAAACTTCCGCTGAAATATTGGATACGACGCCATTGATTGCAATCTATCAATGTTCCCAAGATGCTTATGACTTATTTGATAACGTCGTTCTTCTCTACCAAGGTTATCAAATTTACTTTGGTCCTGGTAATAAGGCAAAACAATTTTTCGAGAATATGGGTTACAAATGTCCTGAACGTCAAACAACCGCCGATTTCTTGACTTCAATCACTTCTCCCGCTGAAAGAATTGCAAAGCAAGGTTGGGAAAATAAGGTTCCTCAGACTCCTCAAGAATTTGAAGCTTACTGGAAAAATTCTCCAGAGTATTCAAAGCTATTGAATCAAATTGATGAATATTTGCAAGAGTGTGAAAACAATAATGCTAGTGCTTTATTTAGTGAAGCTCACAGATCAAAACAATCTAATCATGCAAGACCCAAATCATCCTATCGTGTATCTTACATGATGCAAATCAAATTAATTTCAATGAGAAATTTTTGGAGAATCAAAGGAGATCCTTCTATTACAATTTTTTCAGTGGTTGCTAATATTATCATGGGCTTGATTATTTCATCTTTATTCTACAACTTATCCGCAACAACTGACACGTTTTATTATCGTAGTGCTGCGATGTTCTTTGCCGTTTTGTTCAATGCATTCTCCTCATTACTTGAAGTTATGTCATTATTTGAGGCCAGACCGATTGTGGAAAAACATAAACGATTTGCAATGTATCATCCATCTGCGGATGCTTTGGCCTCAATCTTAACAGAAATTCCAGCCAAAACTTTAACTTGTTTAGGTTTCAACTTGATTTATTATTTTATGGTTAACTTTAGAAGAGACCCTGGTCGTTTCTTCTTTTACTTGATGATGAATTTTATGGCAACTTTAGTTATGTCTCATATTTTCCGTTCAATTGGTTCCTGCTTTAATACTTTAGCGGAGTCGATGCCCCCAGCAACTATCTTTTTAACTGCTATGGTTATTTACACTGGGTTTGCATTGCCAACCCCTTCAATGCATGGCTGGTCTCGTTGGATTAATTATTTGGATCCTGTTGCATATATTTTTGAGGCTTTGTTGACAAATGAATTTGATGGTAGGACTTTCGAGTGTTCATCGTTTATTCCTTCATACTCTGATGCTAAATTAGAGAATCAAGTCTGTAATGCAGTCTCTTCAGTAGCTGGCTACAGTTATGTTAATGGTACCGATTATATTACCGAATCATACAATTATTCGAATTCTCATAAATGGAGAAATTTTGGTATTGTCATTGGTTTTATTGTTTTCTTTCTTGGTGTTTATATTTCACTTGTTGAAGTTAATAAGGGAGCAATGCAAAAAGGTGAAATTATTTTATTCCAACAATCGACTTTACGTAAAATGAAGAAGGAGAAGCAAGTTTTAAACCACAGTGATATCGAAACCAATTTTGATGAAAAGGAAAAAAGTGCCGGTGTTTATGAGCATGGAGATGAATCATCATCTTCATCCGACTCAAATGGTGGTGTCAATGATCTTGCTGCAGGTAAGGATATTTTCCACTGGAGAGATGTTTGTTATGAAATTCAAATTAAAGATGAAACAAGACGTATTTTGAATCATGTGGATGGTTGGGTTAAACCAGGTACTTTAACTGCATTAATGGGTGCTTCAGGTGCTGGTAAGACGACGTTGTTAGATGTTTTAGCAAATCGTGTTACAATGGGTGTTGTTTCAGGTTCTATGTTTGTCAATGGTAGATTAAGAGACCAGTCATTTCAAAGATCAACTGGTTACGTGCAGCAACAAGATCTGCATTTGCAAACTTCAACTGTTAGGGAGGCGCTTAGATTTTCGGCTTACTTGAGACAACCTAGAACAGTTACTCTAGAAGAAAAGAATGAATATGTTGAAAACATTATTGATATTTTAGAAATGCATGCATATGCCGACGCCATTGTTGGTGTTGCTGGTGAAGGTTTGAATGTTGAACAACGTAAGAGACTGACTATTGGTGTTGAATTGGCTGCTAAACCAAAACTTCTACTGTTTTTGGATGAACCCACATCGGGTTTAGATTCTCAAACTGCATGGTCCATTTGTCAATTGATGCGTAAACTTGCTGACCATGGCCAAGCAATTCTCTGTACCATTCATCAGCCTTCAGCTATTTTATTAAAGGAATTTGATAGGTTATTATTTCTTGCTAAAGGTGGTCGTACTGTTTACTTTGGTGATTTGGGTCAAAATTGTAGGACACTAATTGATTATTTTGAATCTCATGGTTCTAGTAAATGTCCACCTGATGCTAATCCAGCGGAATGGATGTTACAAGTTATTGGTGCAGCACCTGGTTCTCATGCGAACCAAGATTATTACGAAGTGTGGATGGCATCTGATGAAAGAAAAGCTATCAAAGAAGAACTTGCATCGATGGAAACTGAACTTTTGAAGGTACCTATTGATGAATCCCCAGATGCCAAAAGAAGTTTTGCATCAAGTTATCGGACCCAATTCTATTATGTTACTCAACGTGTGATGTTGCAATTTTGGCGTACACCAAAGTATGTTTGGTCAAAGATAACTCTTGCACTTTGTAATGCCATTTTCAACGGTTTTTCATTTTTCAAAGCAGGTACATCAAAGCAAGGTTTGCAGAACCAAATGTTGTCAGTCTTCATGCTTTCTATCATGTTGAACACATTGGTTCAACAGATGTTGCCATTATATATGACCCAGCGTTCAATCTATGAAGTTCGTGAAAGACCATCTAAAACTTTTTCATGGTGGGTGTTCTTGGCCGCCCAAATGACGAGCGAATTTCCTTGGAATGTTTTATGTGGTACAATTTCATATTTCTGCTGGTATTATCCTATTGGTTTTTACAATAATGCTTCCGAAAGTAACACAGTTGCTGAAAGAGGTGCATTGTCATGGTTGCTCATTGTTGGATTTTTCAATTATGCCTCGTCATTAGGTTTTGCAGGAATTGCTGGTGTTGAGGAAGAACAGAACGGTGCCAACATTTGTAATTTATTATTTACAATGTGTTTGAATTTCTGTGGTATCTTGAAATATCCGACCGGATTTTGGTCATTCATGTATCGTGCAAACCCTATGACTTATTGGGTTGGATCTTTACTATCTGCTGGTGTTGGTGATTCTAATTTGATTTGTTCAGACAAGGAAATTGTTTTCCTTTCGCCACCTAGTGACACATCATGTAGTCAATACATGGAACCATATATTGACAGCTATGGTGGTTATTTAGTTGATAGTGCAAAAGAAGGATTTTGTGCATTTTGTTCTGCATCAAATACCAATGCTTACTTAGAATCGGTTCATGTTGTTTACGCAAAACGTTGGAGAGATTGGGGTATTTTTATTTGCTTTATTGCAATTAATATCTTTTTCATGTTTTTCTTATATTGGATAGCTAGAGTTCCAAAGAAGAATAATCGTGTTAAAGATGCTTCATCGTTACAGGGTGAAGATGAGACACCTGATGCATTTTCAACTGTTTCACAACAACAAACAAAAGAAACGGTTTGATTAAGCATTTAATTTGAGATTCCCACTTTTCTACATATTCGTTCATTTAATACTACTTCAGTCTTTTAATTTTCCGGTGTTTTTTTACGTTAACTTTTTACATTTTTATAATTTTTAATTCCAAAAAATTGTTTTATACAAACTTGACACGCTTTATAGTTTGTTTAGCAGCTTGCTCAGTATCCTTTTCATCCTTTTCATCTTCGGCGAAATGGCTGAATTTTTCATACACATGTTGAATACTCTCCTCGGTGTATAAATTCTTGTTGTGATCCATAATTTTCCAAATTTCCAAATACCCCAGTTTAGCGATGGCATTTGTGCTTGAAGCATTGCAAGCTTTGATAGAATTTTTACACGCTGATGTAAAATAAGCCACACGAGCATTCAGATTTTCCATTTCTGTCAATCCAGGGTCTGCGGTGTACGTATATCCAAGAATGAGGTACAAAAATGCCGATAACAAAGGTGAAGTGTTCTCAATTTCTTGTAAATTTAACTGTGAAAGAAAGGCAAAATCACGATTAGAGTAAAAATAAGATAGGATGGAAATTGTAATCCGAGGAATTGAGCTCGATTTTGTATCATTTAATTTTTCAAGTATTTGATTCATTTCTACGATAAGCAATTCTCTAAACTTCAGAAGGTTCTTATATTTTTTCATATGCGAATCATAAGTAATATCAAATTCGTTGATTTTACTTTGGTTGAACTTTTCAGCCTCTATTTGTGATTGAATAAGTGGAACTAAGTTTAATGTTGAAATAGCGTAAAGTTCATTATCAAGTGCTAATGGTTGTGAATATGTTCCAAGTAAGCCTATGTTAGTTTGAAGAAAATCTGCATGAATTGGATCACTAAAGATATCGTTGTATTTGTTGAACTTAGACGTTTGTCCCGTTGATAATAAATTTATTTTTGAGTTTGATTTGCAGTAGAACAAGCGAACTTGAATATAATAATGTATTGCTGCACAAAATTTCCCATTTCTTTGTTCGATCATAGCACAAATATAATGTATAAAGGGTACTAAGTTCGAGTAAATGATTAATTCATGAGTGGTGAAATTTGAATTTTCGTAGTTTTCGATAAATTCGTATAAAGTTTTGTATGTTGGCTGAGATTTGAATATTGAGATGATAGGACCATCATTTATTGGAAACTTATCTTTGACAAAATCTGACAATACTTGATATATCGAGGTTAGTATTGATATGTATTTGTGTTTAATATTTTTATTTTGTACGTTTTCAAAGGATGCGGTTGCAGATAAAAAATCAGGGTAGGCCAATGAAGATTTCACCAAATGAAATATCTTGTCACTTTTTTTTTTCAAGTCCCAAGATTTGAACGAGCACAATATACCACAAACCAAATAAGAGACGAGGGTGAATTCTTTAAACGATAACCAATTGATTTCAACAGGAAAGTAAGATTTACCCTTATCTAACGAAAAATTAAACACAATTTTAGTTGACCAGGACTTATTCGTGGCTTGTTTATATTGCTTAATAAATGCATCTATAGCTTGGATTTTGGTGTTTGTTTTGTCTATATCGCACTCGTATACTGATAGAAGCAAATCTAGCAAGACGGTAATTGCTTTGAATTGAATTGGCGGATTTGAGTCTTTTTGAAAATCTAAAATCTTTTCATGTAACGTCCTAATGTTTTGTAAAGGATAGTTATTCAACAGTTGAAGTTCTGCTAGGTGAATGAGAAGCAACTGCAAGAACGTGACATTTTCATCACTTAATTGTTCTTCTAATTGTTTTATCAGCGAAGAAAGCTCTGAAATGTTTTTTTCTTGGGAATATATCATACTGAATCTGCTAAGCTTAATGAAGTAAAAAAAAATTTTTATATTTAGGTAAGAAATGTCGTTGGGTATTTCTTTGTTGATTATGTTGTTCAGATAAGAAAGAGCCAGTTTCTTTGATTCGGCTGATGCAGATAAAGAATATTGAATTTGAAAACCCAGATATTGCAATTTAAGCTTAATGCATGTCAAAACAGGTTCGTTCCTCTTACAAATATGTATACCCCTTGTACAATAATCCATTGCTAAATCTAAACTTATGGTTTCTTTAAATAATATCTGAGCAGTTTTATAGCATAATATAGATTGGATTTTCGCATCTAACTGAGAGGAAAAGTTTCTAAGTACTTTAAACAAGCAGTTTAATGCACCTTTTATCAAAGTGTTGTACTTATCTAACACGTCAGTAGACATGCCTTGTGGTGATCTGGCATTGATTATATGGGCATCTTTAAGGAATATATCACTAGCCTGAACGAGCTGCCAGACGAGTACATCCTGCTGTTCGGTCTGCATAAACCAAGCAAAGATACACCTAATAATTGTGTATTAATCTATCTTGAAACGCCAAATTCGATGCATCGAAACATGGGTATGCCGTGTTCCTGCTAGACGCATTCGGCTCATGCACACAATAGTCAACCAAGTCTTTCGACGCGTCGCAAATTCCACACCGCCTCAAAAATGCAAAAACGCCGCACACGAGCCGCACAGTACCCAGAAAACACTGCCCCGTGACTTTTTCATAAAACGACAGCGCAGCAAAGCCCAGCGAAAAAAAAGGGAAAAAAAATTCTGCAAAAGTGCGAGTATAAAAGGAGAGCAATCCCCCACGCTCTCGCGCTCTTCTTGTGCGTGCAGCGCCTGATCACGTTTCAAAACGGCTTTGTCTGGCTGATAAGGTAAAGGTTTCAGAAGTCAAACCTCTTTATAGTATAAACCAGTGCAGTGGAAGGGCACGTTATACATACTAAAGCATTAAATATACCAAACAATACTGTACTCTATTATATCCAGGAAAGGACCCATTCAGTTGATCGTCTTTTCACAAGCAATAGTTTATTAAATAATTTAACTTACTATTAAATTTATTAATATATACCTATTTTATATACATAAAACAACACCACACAGACATGGATTCTCTTAAATTGCCAACAACTGCAGCTCGTGCAAAAGTTTTTATGGGACAGGGATCGTTATCTTTCCCAACATCGTCACAAAATGAAATGGTTAAGGAAGAAAAGAATGTTTCTCAAAACGACTCCACTTCTAATTCCAATCTCATAGATAATAACTCCGGAATAGATAATAAATTATCTTTACCGCAATCAAAATCAGTTGCTTTACCAAGCATGTCATCAAATATCAATGAAAGTAATCAAATAAATATTGACATCAACGACAGTAAAAATATACTATCAAATGATAAATTAAATTCAATTGATACGCATATCAATGAAGATAATTTGTCAGCGTCAGGAATTGTACCAACGTTACAAAATATAGTTGCAACTGTCAATTTAGATTGCCGACTTGAATTGAAAACTATTGCACTTCATGCACGTAATGCGGAATATAACCCTAAGCGTTTTGCAGCCGTTATTATGAGAATTAGAGAGCCTAAGACAACTGCATTGATTTTTGCCTCGGGAAAAATGGTCGTCACAGGTGCCAAATCGGAGGATGACTCGAAGCTAGCTGCAAGAAAATACGCAAGAATTATACAAAAGTTGGGCTTCAATGCTAAATTCACGGACTTTAAAATTCAAAATATTGTTGGTTCGTGTGATGTTAAATTTCCAATTAGATTAGAGGGTTTGGCGTATGCGCATGGTACTTTCTCGTCTTATGAACCTGAATTATTTCCGGGTTTGATTTATAGAATGGTTAAGCCGAAAATTGTTTTGTTGATTTTCGTTTCCGGCAAAATTGTTCTTACGGGTGCAAAACAAAGAGAGGAAATCTATAAAGCCTTTGAGGCAATATATCCCGTCTTGAGCGAATTCAGAAAGAACTGACGCCACTGCACCACGTTTTTTTTTCTGGAATTCATCACCAGCATCCATCCAGTTGTACACTAAATTTTTGCTTCTTTTCTTTATGATAATTTGCTTTGTAACTGTAGTCTAATAAATAAATTAGAAAAATAAAACAAAAATTAAAAATAGAAAGTGGGCGCGGTAATGCAAAAATCTTTTTTTTTTTTTTTCGATTTTTTTCGATTTTTTTCATTGCTTTCTAAGTTTTTTCTAAGTTTTTTTTGATTTTTTTTGATTTTTTTTAATTTTTTTTAATTTTTTTTAATTTTTTTCTTGTGAGAGTGCGAAATGGAATTGCAGTAAATCCAAGAAATTTGATTTGGAGAGAAAATGACGAAACTGAATTTCAGGCTCAGAACTCCTTTGCCCTTCACTTTCTTTTGTTTTTCGTGCGTTACCTAGTGCACACTACTAATACACAACTAACATTTTTTATTGCATTCACATAGGGCGTATATACTTCCGTGGAAACTTATCAGAGTCTTTGAACGCTTTTTTCTTACCCACAGGCTAGGTGGAACTACTATTCAGCCTAATTAATCAAGTCAAATAAATCAATTTTTACAATGTTTAACCCCAAGATATCATTTGACAAGGACACACACAATACTTACCCAATAAATAGGAGAACTAGTGTGCCCTCAACAATATCTGAGCAAAATCATGCATCCGATGAACGTAAAAACTTAGAAGTCGTACGTCCCATTTTCAGAAAGACAAGTTCAAATAATTCTGCAAACTCGGTCAAGCTGTCCCAACTGCCACCGCTTGAAACCAGTGCTTACAAAACGGAAAACAATCGAACCGTGAATGTTAATGAGTCGCTATCAGAATCTGGTAAGACTAATAATGTTACCGACGCTAGTACGATAATGAATCCGCAGCCGAAAGCTGTACCTGTTCCAACAAGTATTCTGGCAAATTCCACATCATATCCAACTCCAATAACTCCGATGCTCAAATCATCGTCCAGTACAGTTTCATTCCAAGTTCAGAATCAAAAACACCGTGGTTCAATTTCAGCTAGACCTTCAAATACAAAAGTTCCCACATTGGATTCACCTCAAGCGGGTGTACCGAGTTCAAGACAACCATCAATTAGTTCGATAACCAATACTACTACGCCAGGACAACCTACCATGTTATCCAGGCAACCTTCACTCCAATCAAATAGTATAGTCTCAAGTAACATGATCACTCCAATTACGAATAACACTATAAATCCAATTACCGGTCAAAGTTTTGGTACACCTTCATATATTACTAATCCCATGGTTAGGAAAGAACATAACAAGTCTCCTGTGGTATTTGATTTATCGGGAAGCAACCCCACTAATATCGCAAATTATGCAAGTCCAAAATCAGCAGCATTAACAAGCACAAAATCCATAAGCCCTAAAGAGCTTAAGGAGCTCAATAATCCGTCGACACCATTAGCTGCACAATCTATTCATATCAATACTCCAAGTATTACTGTTACTACGAAGTTAAGGAAGTCGTCGTTACCTAATGATGTAGTTTATGAACTAAAGAGTGGTATGTCGTCGACCTCTTCAATCAATAATTTAGGATCTAACTCTAATTTATCGACTCCATCATCAGGTTTTAAAAAGAAAGTTTTGAAAACAGTTGTTACGCAACCTGTTGGACCACCTGTTCCGTTTACACAATATTTGTGTAAAGAGGATGATGATAAAGTACACATACTAATAGGAGCAACCGGATCAGTTGCTACTATTAAGATTCCACTAATTATTGATAAATTGTTTAAAATTTATGGGAGAGATAAAGTTTCAATTCAATTAGTTGTTACCAAAGCAGCCGAACATTTTTTGCGTGGGTTGAAAATATCAACAGAAGTCAAAATTTGGAGAGAACAAGAGGAGTGGTCTGCACCCGTTACAAAGATTAAACCTGGAGATCCGATCTTACATGTTGAATTGAGAAAATGGGCAGATGTTTTCCTTATTGCGCCGTTGAGTGCCAATTCATTGGCGAAAATTGCTAACGGTTTGGCAGACAATCTATTAACTAGTATTGTGAGGATTTGGAATCCTGCAGTTCCTATCTTAGTTGCACCGGCAATGAATACTTTTATGTACATGCATCCAATTACAAAAATTCATTTGAATATTTTACAGGAAGATTTGAAGTTTATTGAAGTTTTAAAACCTGTTGAAAAGGTTTTAGTTTGTGGTGATATTGGTATGGGTGGTATGAGGGAATGGAGTGAAGTTGTAGATATAACTGTTAAAAGATTGAAAGTCATTCAGAAGAAGAAACTTGATCTGGAGAAAGTGAAACTATTGCCAAGCGAAGAAAATATCAGAAATTTTGTTGCTTGTGATAAGAGATGCAATTCGGTCGATAAAAAGGAATGTCCTATTCATAAAGTTAACAATGAAGACGATGATGAAGAGGAAGATGACGAAGAGGAAGAAGAAGATGACGAGGACGATGATGAGGAAGATGATGAAGAAGATGACGAGGAGGATGAAGAGGATGAGGAAGACGATGAAGAAGAGGATGAAGAAAAAGGAGGAATTCCGGCTACAACCAGCAATGATTAGTGGGTGATTTAACTCATGGTGGTGTAAATATGTCAAACACAGCAACGAAACCCAAACCATTGTCACCGCCATTGTAGTTTATGTAATATTTGTACTTTTAACGAATACCTAAGGACACGAGTTACGTGCAGGTATTGGATTTTATGCAGATTGATCAGTCTTCATGAATTGATTGATTCGTCATCGCGTAAAGTTTCACCAGAAACATTAACATTCGAGTAGTTGGGGAAGGTACTCGAAGGCTAAGGGGCTACAGTATGGGGCTTAAAATTAGGAGTGTGCTGTATGCGTTGGGCACTTACACTGCATATACGACATACAGCTATGTGCAAGCCCAACGGGTCATCAAAGAGAGAGAATCGCAATATGCACGCTCAGGAAAAGATACACGGTTTGACACCTTAGAAATTAACGGTCGGTTTGAAAATCCGTTCAAAGAATACAGACCACAAACACTGTATGAGTTCTTTATCATGCGACTGATCGAACTGAGTGAATTTGGACCCCGTGGTGGTATACCCACCTCAGAGAAAAGCCGCATTGACGAACTCGGTTGGATCAAGCCAAGCGTTGATGAGATTGTTAAGTTGCGTGAATATTGTAAACAGCAAGGGATGGCGGCCTACACATGGTTAGGACAAAGCTGTGGGCTGTTTCAGTCGAGTGGAAAGGTGTTTCTTGTTGATCCTTTATTTGAAGATACAATAGTTTCTGCCAGATTTGGGCCCAAGCGTGTCGTAGCTTGTCCTTTGAATATAGATGACGTTGTTGAAAAGGTTAGGCCTGATTACGTGCTCGTCAGTCATGATCATCCCGACCATCTAGGCGATAAAAGTGTGGAAAAATTAGCACTGTTGGAGGATGAATGTCAATGGATTGTCCCCGTTGGGCTAGATGAATTTTTAATCAAGCACGGTGTTAAGACGGAAAACATCATTCAGATGAAGTGGTGGGATAAAGTTCGTGTTGATGAAAATTTTGAAATTGCTTGTTTGCCCGCTATGCACTGGTCTGGACGGATGCTTGTTGATTCCAACAAATCTTTATGGTGTAGTTTTATGGTGATCAAGAATGGCCGGAGTTTATTCTATCATGGTGGGGATACCGGGTACGCTGAAGGTGTGTTCAGTAAGATTGGTGAAATTTATGGTCCCGTCAAGTTTGGTGCATTACCGATTGGCCAGTATTGTCCCGAATGGCATCAAAAACCGAGACATATAAGTCCGTATGAGAGTGTGCTGATTATGCAGGAAATGAAGATGCATAAAATGGTTGGTGTGCACTGGGGGACATTTGTGCTCAGTTCAGAGCATTATCTCGAGCCGGGGAAGTTACTTCGGGAGGAAGCGGTAAAGAATGACAGAGTGAATAATATCATTGTGCCATGCCAGGGGAGGACCCTGATAATGAAGGAAGACAAGATTGATTTCGAGAATGATGATGACGTTGTTATTGGAGATTCTACTTTGTTGTACAAATAACACAAGAAACATTCTAAAAAGTAGTACAAAAATATATAAAAATGAGGAATTACATAGATTTAGCCAATTCTTCGAATTCTGCAAACACAGCATCATCCATGGGATATGTATGAGTGTGCTCATTGGGGAACGATCTGGATTTGACATCATTGGAGTACTCGGTCAATGCATTGACCGAATCACTGTAGATATCAAGGTAAGGTTTGACGAACTTGGCCTTCCGATGATCCGACATTCCTAAAGCATCAGCCATAACTAACACCTGACCGCTCGTGGAATTGCCTGCACCGATACCTATTGTTGGGATGTGCAAGTTTTGAGTGATGTAGTTCGATAGCTTCGAGGGTATGCATTCGAAAACCAGGAACTTGCAGCCTATTTTTTGTAAATGTACAGCCTGCTTGTATATGTCGAGTGCAGTCTCCACGGACTTGCCCTGAGCTTTGTATCCGCCGAGGATGTTGAACCTTTGTGGCTGTAGACCAATATGTCCGGTGACAGGTATACCGAAATTAGTCAGGGTTTGGATTCTTTCGGTCATTTCATAGGATCCTTCGACTTTGATGGAGCCGATTTTACCCAATTTCATCAATTTAATTGCGGATTTTGTGCATTGTTCCACAGAGGACTCGAACGATCCGAAGGGCAGATCGACAATGACGAATTTATTTTTTATGGAACGCAAGACCGATGCAGTGGAATAGTAAAAATCGTCAAACTCTAATTCAAGCGTGGACGGGAAACCCTTGGCAACCATGGCCAGGGAGTCGCCAACCAAAACGACGTCAACATTGGGGGTGGAATCGGCGATTTTCCCAGTGATGTAATCGTGTGCTGTGATGACTGTTATTGGCGTCTGCGATTTGTAGAGCTTGTATATATCGGTGAGGGATGATTGGCGGACCAGTTTTGAGACAGGATGGGTTGAGTAGTGGCGTATTATGTTCATTGCTTGCCAAAAAAAAAAAGGAGTGTACGGAGATGGAGAAGGTGTTCAGTGATGGCAAAGTGAAAAATTCATGTCAAAATTTCGTAGAGCGGTACGAGAGCATGGGAGGAATGGGGACGGAGGGAATCGTTTGATGAATAGTTGGATTGTTATGAAAGTGTATATAAATATACATATATTTCTGAATATATGAGTATACAATTATATGAATATAATAGATATAATAAATAAATAAATAAGGTGTGTGTAGGTATCAAAAGAGGAGATTACACTACAATTTACCCTTTAGTTCTTCCCTTGCGTATCTTGCACCACAGTAACCGCAGGTGTGCGTCTTATCCTGGTCTAAATTGATGTAAACCTTTGGATGGCCCTGCACAAAGTCGGTACCGTGACAGACAGCGATGTTGCCATGGATGTAGCTGACTGGTTGTTTTTTGATAAGCTCAATTGCCGCTAGTGACTGTGGTTGCTTACTGAGATCTGTGCCGACAAACCTTGGGTCGGTCTTGTAAATCTCGTCTCTGGATCTCTGGGAGTGGGACCATACGCCTTCTCTGTTTGGCGCCTGTTTGTAGTTTCCTGATGGGATGACATCAAGTGGATCTTCCGGAATCAAGTCTGTGGATGTAGTAGAGGTAGAGGCTGCAGTTTCTGTTGCGGTTTCTGTTTTAGTTGCAGTCTTGGTAGCGGTGGCAACATAACGTCTGGCGGAGCTGGAAAGGCCGAGGCTGTTGAGTCTGAGTGTTCTTGCCAACATGGTCTACCTGTGGTGTGGTAATTACTCCCTGTCTGTGGTGCTCCGGTTCCAGTGTACGGTGCAATCGACCTGTAATGCTCAGCGAATTTGCAGGCGCACGCAAAGAAAGTTGGCTGGGAGAAAGGGAAAGAGGGGAGCTGCGCACAACACCCGTGCACGCGCCTGGGAACCTGGCAAACGGACGATCGACGCGCCCAGGGCCAGACGAGTCCAGGCCGGGTCGATTTGGTGCGGGCGGCTGCGAAGGCTCAAAGGGGTTCGGACGGTTATAGAAAGAACAGAAAAGTAATATGTGATATGTGTGATACATAGGGGTCGAGAGTTCAGAGAAACCCACCGGGGCCTAGAGGGTCGTCGTACCGTATGAATGGGCAATCGCCTGTTCTACCTTGTCCTTTGCGGCCCTGCCCTTGTCTCTGACCTTGATCCTGACCCTGCCCTTGCCCTTGCCCTTGCCCTTGCCCTTGGTGGAACAACGGATCCTCGAACGTGGGGTACATTCCTCCGGGAACGGCTCCTGGCGGGTTCATGCCAAACGGGTTTCTGCTTCCTCCAGGATACAAATCTGCGTCACCGAACGAAGGCATGTTCGTACCACCTACGCTCAACCCGCCTCTGGCAAACTCATCACAAGAACCCTCTTGTAATTGGTACTCGTCCTCGAATCCAGGTTTATCGTCTGCGTTCCTCCATTCCTTCTCGGAGTACCCCGTTGGTATTATACTATCATCATTCTCTGTATGGTAAAACTCCGCCTTACATACGTCCAGCACGTCTCGTAACCTGATTTCACCCGAAAGGCCTGCAATTGCATTCCTCACAAGTGGTAAGATGTACCTTTCACACAGCAACTTACCCACAGACGTGGACACCGTCAATGGGAACGACACTCCATGACTGTCTATCTGCAGAGCCTTCTCTTCACTTGCCCCACCAGAGGCAATGCCAATTTCATTGCTAATCTTGCTGAACTTGAACTGATCGTCTCCGCAACTGGATACTGCGTAATTCAGACCTTCCCCCTTCAGACACCAGGCCACCAAATCCAACGTCGAATTGAACGTACTTGTCATGGTCTAATCAGCCTGGAGACAAGAAGAACAAGACACACTCACGCCAGATCAGCACTGGGCCGGTCCTTCTCCGTCATCTTATACCCTGATATCGCTGCGCTCTATTTCCGCCTCTGGCTGTTCTGCTGCCACCCACACTGGATCACCCTGCGTTTACTCATATACTGAACCACGCTGCTGCTTGCCCAACATCATGCTCCCGTTTCATACTCTGTTGCCCTTCTGACACATATGTACTGTCAAAACTAGTCATCCAGCCAGTACAGGGGGCGGCACAGTACAAATTCGTCCCAGGGCTTGCACGCCGCCCCCTCCGGCCCCTCCCCTAGTAAACCCCATACTCCTAAACAGAGTGCTCAGCGCTGCTTTCGTCAAGCGCCACTCAACACAGCTCACCTGCGTTTGTTTGCACACGGGCAGATTTCTCAGATCTTGTTCCTGGCAGTCCTCTTTGTTGATATCGCAACAGCAATGACAACCGCCGTCCCCCTCATATACTCCTTCCCAGAATTCTCTGGTGTTGCTGAGGCCGTCGCCGATTTGGTGGTGACTGCGCAGAATCAGGCCCTTTCGAAATCCCTAGACGACACTTCATCTTCCTCCTCTTGTTCATCAATTGCATCAACCATGAATTTGAATATTAGCAGTATACGAAATCCTAACGATGATTCCACTACAATCAATAGCAATAATCTGCACAGTAATAGTATGAGTACATCTCCCTCCACAAGCTCTCAAATAAGGAAAAAAAAGAAAGAACACAATAAGAGATTCAAAATAGGCATAAGTGGTGGTTCCTTGCTAAACGTTCTCAATGAAGGCTTGTTGAAAAGAAGCGATATTAAGTGGGATAAGTGGGATATTTATTTTGCCGATGAAAGGTTGGTTCCTCCCGATTCAGATGAGTCCAACTACGGTCAAGCAAAAACAAAATTATTTGATCTCATTCCACCATCCTGTGGGAAACCAAACATTTACCCCATTAATTTTTCTCTCTTGGATGATCCACAAGAATGTGCTGATGATTATGAAAAAACCCTTATCCAAGGATTTGCATCGAAAGATTCAGTCAAGTTGCCAATGTTCGACCTTATCCTACTAGGTTGTGCACCCGATGGTCACGTAGCTTCATTGTTCCCAAATCATGACACGTTGAGAGAAAATTATGCTTGGTGTGTGCCTGATGATAATAGTCCCGCTGGTCCAAAAAATCGTATATCCTTATCTGTCCCAGTCATCTGCCATGCCCACCTAGTTGCCTTCGTCGTTGAAGGTTCAACAAAGGCTCCTGTTTTGAGAACCATCATGGAAAGACCAGATAAGGGTTTGCCTGCAAGTATAATCAACGAAAAGGCTGCTGGTAAAATTGCTTGGTTTGTTGATGATGATGCAATCTCCGACGTAGTTGGAATTACAAAGAAGCGTTACAAGTTCACTGCAAAATAACTTCTTCTCCTTTTTTACTAGTCTTTTATTTTACCCTTGATTTTTATACTTTACTTTACTTTACTCTACTCTACTCTACTCTACTCTACTCTACTCTACCCTGATCCGCTCTACTTTACTCTATACTCTATGCCACTCTACTTTACTCTATACTCTATGCCACTCTACTCTACTCTATACTCTACCCCACTCTACTTCACTATACTACACTCTACAGTATTTTATACTTCATAATGCATTATTCAAGTATGCTGGATGTAAGTAACATAAACGACGCGCAGCAGTTTCTAACATGTTTATTGCACTCCTCTTCCTTTTACTACCGCAAAAGCAAATGTCCGAACTGTCCGTCCTGCAAATAGTACCAGCACTTGCAGTATGCTCATCCATAGCACTGGGAATATCTTTTGTCATACTTTACAAACTGACGAGCTTGAAAACCATTTCAATACCGTTGTCAATTACATTGCTAGTCTCACTATTTTTGCCATTGAGCACAACTTATCTCTTGCCTATTGATCTAGCGGCATCACAAAAGGAATGGGACCTAATAAGCGTACTTTGGAAAACGAATTATTGGATTACCTATGTTTCTACATGGATCATCTTGCCGTTTTGGCAATATTTTTTAAGCTCAGGTGAGTTTACTTTATTCAATAGGATCAAATCGTCGGCATTTTCAGTAATCAAGTTCCTTCTTTTGCTGATTATTGTTGGTATCTTGTTTCTGACGTACGTTTTGTTGTATCATCGTGATTCACTTAATTTGAAGTTTTTGAAATCTTTGTTGGTTACAACGTCACATATTTATTCATTAACAATGGCAATTTGGCTCATGGTCCACGGTCTTATTCATTTACCAAAAGTTTTTTGGAATGCGTCCTCATATTCGAAGAACTTGAATAATGCCTATATTAAGCTACCTGAATTTCAGGTACATTTGGAAGACTCAAAGTTTGAGTTACGTCATGTGTGCAATAAAATCAATTCCCTGTATGAACTTTTAGAATCCAACCCAAGCTTAAACTCACAATTAGACGTTTCCCTAAGAGATGATATTTTGTATCTTTACAATAAAATACCCCAGGAATTTAAATTTGATGCAAATTTGAGATTGGGTTCAAATTATCAGTTTTTATTGGATAATATTGGTATATCTATCAATGAAATCAATGTTTCATATCTATCAAAAATCAATGAAGAATTGAAGTATAAAATATGGGATTATAAACACTCCAAATCGAAGCTTGAACATTTTGTCATGGAAATTGTCCATCTAGAGGATGTCGTGAACTACTTGAACAATTCGACAATTGATGACAACTCAAATAACAATCTAGAAATTGATTGGAGAAATTACAAGTTCCAGTGGCCTCGTTGGATGTTTGCCTATTTTTGGCCGCTGGTCTATAAATTTGTTTCCGTTCTTTTTGTTTTGATCAGTGTGGTTATAATCGAGAGCGAAATGTTACATGGTACAAAGTTATCACTCATGAGTTGGATAATTTACAATTCTGATATTTTGAACTGTTTCAAAATGGTGATTGTACTGATAATTATGATGTCTTGTTCTCTTATTAGTTTGAGTTTGGTAAAATTATTCAACATCTACAAAGTTGAATTCCACTCAAATTCCGATCCGGTTAGTTCAATTTTTTTCATTAGTTACGCATTACGTTTAACTATTCCGTTGGGCTACAATTTTTTGATGTTATTGAATTCGGACATCACATCTGACTCTGCATTTTTACAGTTTGTCAGCGGGAATTTAGAACTGATTAAACTCGGTGAGTTTTTGAACGATCTCATTCCTAGAATGGTACTTATACCTGTTCTCATGAGCTTTTTCGGCATATGGGGAAAACTGAGAAGATGGTTGGACGGATACTTTTTGTTTGACTATATTCTCGATGAAATGGATTTTGAGGATGAAGCTGCAGTCTCAGCTAATGATATTGAGTCAGTTGTTGGAAGTACGAACAAAACAACTGCGTTATTACAAGAGGGTAGATCAATTACACAGAAATATGTTTCCAATGGACTAATTCCAGTTAATGATTCATTGTCCGCCACCACAAACTTGCATTCGAATTTTGCTAGAAATACAGTCGCTATAATCACCTTCCCTGCGAGACTAGTCCAAATTATTGGATCGGGTATATCTAAATCAGTGGAATGGATTTTCACTTGTCGATGCGCCCCTAATTCAGACGCTAATGATGCCGAAGGTTTAAGAAGATACAACCTTTCAAGTGGGGGTGATAACGCAATTGTGCTCGAGTCACGTCGAAACAGCCAAAACAGTGGCGGCAGCGGTTTGAGTGGATTTAGTGGTAACGGAGAGGATTATGATGCAGATAACAATGTGCTTGGTGATGAGTTTATACGTAGTATTAAATAAGTATCCGTATGCATGTGTTTATATTGAAAATGGTAAAATCCGGGAAAATTAGTTTTTCCTTTTTTTCTACTATCTTGTATCTTTTCCCTTAGGCTGTTAGAGCAAGGTTTTTTCGAGGACAGTGATGTTTATGAGAACACAGAGGCGTCATATATCACAGCATTTGACTATTCATTCAACGAATGCCAAATCTCCTCTCAATTTCCACGTTGATTTGCTCAAGGTCCCCTCAAATTTTGGATATTATTCCGGAAGGGTTAACCGATTGTACAACGAGGATCGATGGCAGGCGTCAGTTCTTGATCTGTCACCGGCGTCATTAACTAGCGTACAGAGTGCTGCCAAGGAGAAAACCATTTCTGGATTTCAGGGTTATGATTTCGATAATTCCAAATTGTTGGGTGAAACATTACGAGTTAGTGAACCTCAGTACACGAAAACATCGCCAGCAATTGATCGAACAGTTTTCTCCTTTGGTGTATTTGATGGTCATGGGGGTACAGAGTGCTCCACGTATCTGAAGAACCATTTATTTGAAAACGTTGAAAATATAAATATTAGCAATAAAGCATTGATGGAGCTACGAAAATTTTACAATTCAAAAATAAGTGGATATTGGAAAAGGTGGGGAAGAAAGATCGGGCAAGTGGCCATTAATGAGTGCAAAATTGCGCCATTGGTTAAACGATATATAGCTGAGATTAATAAGGAACATCTGAAAACTCATGAATTTGTTTTGAATGAAGATAAAGATGAAGATAAAAATGAAGACAAAAATGAAGACGAGGATGAAGAGCATGAAGTTGATAATAACCTGATTGATTGGGATGATTTCAAAAGTGGTAAACAGTTTTGGACTGTTATTGACATGATGTTAAAGGACAATAAATTGACGCATTGGGAAATTTTCAAGCTTAGGATTTGGCTTGGATATCTGTTTACGGATATTCAATTTTTAACATATGAGAATGAAACCAATGAACAGCTGAAATCTGTAATCGAAAATAAAGATCCTGCGGAAATTAAGAGAAAATTAATCAACAGTGGTAGCACGTGTACTTCCTGTTTTACTTATGCGGTCGATTGGAAGGAAGACGATAATAATCATTATTTTTACCAAGATAATGTTGTTTCAAGGTTGGTTGTTGCACATGTTGGGGATACAAGGGCTATATTATGCGACAAAAATGGGACTGCGCACAGTTTAACAAAAGATCACCATCCGTCAAATCCAATGGAGGCAAGTAGATTACGGAAATTAAGCGCTGGACTGATTATGACTGATTCTTTCGGTGAGGAAAGATTCCTTAATTTTGCCAATACAAGATCATTCGGTGACATAAGTGCTAAAGATATGGGGGTCAGTGCTGAGCCCGAAATAAGTGAATTTTTACTTGGTAATCCCAGAATGTTAGAAAAATTCAAGGAGAAAAATCACCAAAAAATTATCGATAACGATATCAAAGATTTTGGCGGTGATGAGAGTTTCATCGTTTTAGTAAGCGATGGTGTTACTAACAATGTATCCGATCAAGAAATCGTTGATTTGATTATGACGACATTCAATAATAAAGGTGTCAACAGAGGTAATCCATCTAAAGCGGCTGAAGAAGTTATATCATTTGTTGAATGCATTGGTGGTGATGATAATGCCACATGTTTAGTTGTACGTTTAGGAGGGTGGGGTAAGTGGCCAATAAAGGATCGTACAGGAAAATTAAGAGAGGAACGCATGATGGATATGAGGTATAACCGATAACTTTATTTTAGAATAAAAGAATAGATGGATGAATAAATAAATAAAATAAATAAAATAAATAAAAAAAACTATAAAAAGTATGTACAAGTGTATTATCAATAGCATTTTTTCCATGAATTATTTGTTCTTCGTTTGAGTATAAGACCATCTCTTTCTGGTGTGTGCAAATTCACCGAGTTTGGAACCGACCATATTTTCTGTGATTTCAACCTGTACATAATCTCTACCGTTGTGAATCTGGAATTTGAGACCAACGAACTGTGGTAAAATTGTGCACGCTCTGGCATTCGTTCTGATGGGAGTGCCGTTCTTCTTAGCCTGTGCGATGGGCATAGGAACAATAAAGGGACCTTTCCAGGATGATCTACCAAGTGCAACAAGTGAAGCTCTCATTTTATTTTGCTACTGCTTGCCCTGCCGCTTGTCCTTGTAGAAGTGTCACGTTCTTTTCCGACAGGCCAGAAACATGTTGAAAATCTCGAGAGCGGTTGAAACAAGGAACAACATCACCAACGACGGAGGCGCCGATCGACGCGGCTTGTTGTTCGCAAAAGATTTCATTTGAGAGCATTAAGGCTTGCTTAATGTTTATGCCACTTTGTTTTGATGCTCAGCTACTGCTGAACTTGTCTCACAAAAGAAGAGGAATACAGCATGTTTCATTTATCTAAGTCGATCTATGACCAGTTTACGCTTTGGCCAGAATACTCTGTGCTTATCCTCGGGTTAGATAATGCGGGCAAGACCACACTTCTTGAGGAACTCAAGTCCATTTACATTCCAAACTACAAGAAACTACCAGCAGGCAGAATTTTACCCACTGTGGGACAGAATGTTGCCACATTGACAATTGATAACATACATTTAAAGTTCTGGGATGTCGGCGGGCAGGATTCACTCCGGGAATTATGGGACGAATACTACGACCAGGCTCATGCAATTGTGTTTGTTATTGATTCCTGCGACCCCGATAGATTGGTCGAATGCAAAGAAACGCTTTTGAAGATAATCAAGGACGACAAAGTGGAAGGATTGCCCATATTGATGCTTGCCAACAAGCAAGATCTCGACATCGACACAAAACTTGAGATTGCGCAAATCAAGGAAATATTTAACAAAATTGCTGAATCTTTGAATGCCAGTGACTCCACCGTCTTGCCCATGAGTGCATACACTGGTGACGGTGTCGCCGAGGCCATTGCCTGGTTGAAGAGCCGTGTCGTACTTAACAAGTCCAGAAATCCTCCCAAGTTCAAAAAGTAGCGGTGGCAGCAGTCTTCGGGTGTCGGCTCGGTTGCCCGTTTGGGCGGGCCGGGTGCGAGTCCGTTTTCAGTGACTCGCCCGCATGCCCACGTACCAAAAGCGTCGTTTGAAAAGAAAGTTGCTCGCTCCTGTTTCTTAGACGCCTAGGATCATCCAGTTCTTCCCTTGACAGCCGCAACGAGTAAGCCATGTTTAAAAATATCGTGTTGAAGAAGACATTGGGAATACCCAGACCAAGCTTTACCACATTCAAAAGATCATTATTCATTCAAACTCAAACTACACCCAATGAAAATGCCCTGAAGTTTATACCTAGTGGAACGAAAATTCTACCAACTAAGGAAACTTCAACCGTCGAGATCACCAATATCAAAGATGCTATTCACAAGTCAGAATTGGCATTGAAATTACTTTCTATGAACGATAAAGCAATATCATCAATTTTATTTGGTTTTGACTTCATTACCGTTGTGAAGTATCCCGAAGCTGAACAAACATCAGATGACGCAGTTAAGCCCCAGAGTTGGAGTGTTCTGAAACCGCAAATTTTTGCATTATTAACAGAGCATATAACAATGGGACAGCCAATCTTGTCGTCTGATTTTTTTCTGCATTTAGAGACAAAGTCTAATCCTAAAGTAGCCGGTTCAGCAAAGGATGAATTCGATGAGGACTTATCGCCAGAGGAGGAAGTGGTTGCATTAATTCAAGAATTATTGACAACTAGAATCCAACCTGCGATTCAAGAAGATGGTGGTGATATCCAATTCATCAGATTTGATCATGATAGCGGTATAGTCTATCTCAGACTTATAGGTGCCTGTAAATCGTGTTCAAGTTCGGAAATTACCTTAAAGTCGGGTATAGAGGATATGCTTAAATACTACATTGATGAAGTCAAATCTGTTGAGCAAGTGCAGGATGAAAAGCTGAAAAAAACTGAAGAGAAGATTGAAAAGAAGCGTGCTGGATCCGAAGCACAAGCCCAGCCATTTCAAAAACATACGGTTGATGAACTACCACCCTCTTTGTAAATATTTTTTATTTTATCTTTTTCTCCCTATATATACCTTGTATACATAAAATAACCGTATATAAAATTTATGAATAATATTATGATTTTTAATAAATAAATATATATAACTTGAGTGTCGACACATGATAATAATATTTTATTTTGCTTGATTCGAGAAAATTAATAAATACGCTAATATCGATGCAACTAATTATTTGAAGGGTACACGACAATTTATAAATAAAAGGAACAAAATCAGTTACTCTTTTATTAATCAGTTTTCTGTGTGTGCCAGACTCAACAGCGAAAGTAGTTGCAATATTAAAACAACAGCCAATGCTACCCAGCGGGTATATGATGTGTTTGTAAATGACCAGAGTGTCATTAAGAGGAATATAATTGCCCATAGCATACTAAAGTTCACAAAAAGCCAAGCATTGTTATTCTGGAAGAAACTTGGACGATTGTGAAACCATGCAATTCCAAATATCGTTAATGCGATGAGCGTCAAGAGTAAGACCGTTGCATTCTTCTTGCTGTTTTCCTCTGTGAATGAGCTCATGTGGTTGGAGTGCGTGGAAACGGAGGTAGTATTAGCGGAGTGCCTGCAGCAGCACCACCGAAGAGAAAACGTATGACGGATCTTACGTAAAACAGACGCAAACCGTGAAGGACATTACTGCTCGCTTTACACACTCTTTGCATTTTAAGTATTTTCATGCTTCAACAGTTTGAAAGTATTTGCTTTGCAATTAGCAAACTAGCCTGCGATTTATTTTGTTTTCGGTGTATAAATCCCACCCTTACCACCTATTTTCCTCTATTCCTTCTTATCAACAACATTCTTCTTCTTCTTTCTGTTTTATAGGGAAATAGTTTCATTAAGCCCCGGAGAGTTTAATGATATTCAACCATTTTCTGCATTGGCTCCCGACTTTAGGAGAATCAGTAACTGCTGGTGACCATGATGAATTGTTCAAGGATGAGCCAGAAGTAATGGCGTTTCTTGAAGAATGCTTTCAGGAAGATTATGTATTGCTTGTCAATCGCTATCGTTTAAACCCTAGTTCTAAAATACAATCTTTATAAAACCACACATAAAACGATCACAAACTTTAGCACCAATCTTTATGTATTGGTAACTCCCCATAAGACATACTTGTGTGAAATCCACTGATGCCGAAGAAAGCAAACATAGGCGCCATACCCATTCCGTTATGTGCTGAAGTGTCCTTTAAATTCACTATATCGGTATCAATTTGAGTGAATAATTCATCAAAAAATTCCTGTTGTTGTTGACCCAGCTGCACTCCATTTTCATTTTCAGTTCCCACATTAGATGCTCGCTGAGTTGACTGAATGTAATTTATTACCTCCTGAGTTGCTGACAACGACTGTGAAAACAATGCACTACTAGTTGTTACGCTCAAAGTAGGAAGTTTTATAGATACTGGTTGATTTGCATTAAATAAAGAATGTTGATCCATCGTCGAACAAAGAACATTATCATGATTGTTAACATCTTGTAATTGCTCATCTAACGAGCTCTGACTATTGTTAATGTCGACTTGGAAGTAATTTCCCGCTATTATTTCCACATTGAGCCTGATTGAAACCGAGAGTTATTGGAATTTGAAAATCCTATAGAAGGCACAAAAGTTGAATTCGACCTACCGTTTAAATCGTTAATTGCAAAGTTTCTACTGTGATCCTTTACGTGTTCCATCTCCCGTACAGTTCGTATAACTGAAGGCATATGTTCGCCATCCTTTTGTTTGTCAATGCCATAATGTACAAATTTGTTAAATTGAAAACGTGAAGTGTTTGATAAATTAAATTATCTCCGTTATCGTTGAGATCACTATACTATAAATTAACCCTGATCTGTTCAATCGCCTTCTCATTACCTAATTCGTTCAATAATTCAACCATCAAGTTGATTGCTCCATTTTTATTAAATTTACTCGAAACTTTCATCAACTGAGAAATCCGTGTTAGATTGCACTCATTTAATTTGCAACTTTGGAGATTTTAGAAATTTTTCTCAAATAAATTGAAATTTTCTCATATTCTTGCTCTGCATTCACTTCAAAGTCTTTTTTGCGTTTTCACCAATGGTCTAGCCCTAGTCAAAGTAACTAGTTCATGCATTGGCCCATAATAAAAAGACATCGTAAAGTTAGACATTTGATCACATAATATTATGAAGGAATCAATCACATTTTTACTCGCCTTAATTAGTTGATTCAAGGTTTGTAGATAAACTTCAGTAAAAACATCACGGCGTAAAAGAACTTGACAAACAATGTAGTCATACATTTTTATCAATAAGTGATAATAAATTTCTCATTTTAGATGATAAGTTGAAGAAATTCGACTCCATTGCTAATTTTTGCATTCTTTTTTCTTATCTGGCAATTGCATCTCTCAATTTGATATCTTTTATATAGCTATCATTATTTCCATCTTTTGGTGATGGCTCTACAAGCCCATTTTTACAAACAGTGACGTTAGAAAATCCATTAGGACAAAAAATTAAAATATCTCTTCACCTAATGCAACCAGTTTGGAGTAAAAATATAAAAATCTATCGCCCTCATTACTTTCATGCATCAATAACAATTAGCAGCATCTTTTGAGAACAGGGGTCCAGCTGACAACTTTAAATCGTGGCAATGATAATTCCAAAGATCGACAGCACGCATAGACTCCCATGTACGCTCTAGCTATATGTCGTTCGGCCTAATCATCATTCAATACCTTGGATGAATTTTTATATAGCTCATTACCTAGATCAAGACACAAAATCAAATTGAGTGCCATTAATAATCTCATTTGATGTTTATATGATCCCCATTTTCTAGGTGGTGAACACCATAATGATAAAACAAGGTAAATTTGGATAAAATTAACTGAAATATTACCTGTGATTGAAGTTCTAACGGACAAATTATCCTCTAAATAGTATAGTAGTGTTTCATGTAAGTCAGGATCTTTAAAGCAAGTAACTGTTATGAATGACAATAAAACCAGCGGGTCATTCTCCAGCAACCACGACTATGAGTAACGTTTTGGAAATGAAACACATGGCCAATAAATGTACAAGTCATTGAAAAAATAATCCATTCTACTTTTTTGCTTCTTCAGTGGTGAGTATATCTAGTTTAATTAGTTCTTTAGCTATATTTTGTTCATACGATAACCATGGCAAACTCGGTATTGATTTAACTGTACCTTCCTTCATTGAATTTATAGAACTCGCTTTTGGATGCGTATCTGCTTTCTTGATCCCACCACCATAGTTTCCCTGATCGGTTTTTTGTGAATTGATGGCACCTACGATTAACCGTTGTTTTTTTTCAAGTTTTCATTGTAAGGTAGTTGAAGTTTCTAAATTTATATTTTTTAATTCATGAAAATCACCTTTTTGTATTGCGTTAAACAATTTATTCAATTCGTTTATTGCCATTTGAAGGCGACCCAGTATGCCGTTGCCCTTTAATTTTGCTCTTTTCCTTGGTCTTGGTTTTGCATGTACGATTGTTGGATCATCAGTTACAGAACAACGTACCCCTGCTTTATGAAGCATCTTGTACAACTTTCAAAGCTTGGATCTACAAAAACACAGATCATTTTGAGAAGACAGCACCTAGCATATGTTCGCAGCCTCCTACACTCGGTTGCAAAGTCCTTTTTGACTTGCCAGAGCTGAAATCGGGTCATCTAGTTGTCTTTTTTTCCAATTCGAGTTGTTAGAATATGGGAATATCGCCGATTATCAATGTTTGAAGAGTATTGTTTTTTCATGTCTGATACACCAGCTTGAAAATTTACACCCAACGCCAATTAGGATTGAACAACAAAAAATTTTACACATTCGGACATAAATGCTATAGAGGCCCTTGAAAATACATAAGATAATATATTGAGAGTTATATAAGGTTACAATAAGAACGTATATCAGAAAACTGTCACACTATTTATCATTAACAATAAAACGTGACTCAAGGTTTTACCATTTTATAACTTATTCCAATTCGGTGCTACTCACTTAACCTTTTGAGTGTGAAAATATCAATAGAAGAATTATAGATTACATAATCAATAACAAATGATAAAACGTAAGTCACGTTTTATTAGTAATAAATAGTTTTCTCTAGACCTAGATCAGATATTAGGTATGTTCTCTACCTCTATATCTGTCTTCTATGTATTTTCGTATGTCTAAAGGACCTCTATATAGTCTATATCAGAAATGTGTACAACTAATCCCTCTTCAATATTAATCGACGTCGAGTGTGAACCCTCTGACTCATATATCGGATATGAGAGAGTAATATCCTTCAAACATAATATTGGTCACGTGAATATCAGAATATATTATAAAGGCATGTCAAACCTGATACACGCCTTAACTAACAATAGTAAATAAATGCCACCAGCTGATTTCTAAATATCAAGCTCAAATAGGCTCAATCACTATTCCTAATTAGTTAGAATGTGATCAACATGTTTCATATGGCATGGCTGTATATGTTTGTTATTGATTATGTAATCTATAATTCTTCTATTGATATTTTCACAGTTTGCGCTCCAAGGAGGAAGGTGGGATTATTTCAGGTTCTGGGTGCTGGTCGAGCATAACACTTTGCGCTTTAAGTGATTATGTTTCGGCGTCAACCAACAATTTGTCTATGATAGTTAATTTGCCTAATTCGTTAATGTAAAATATTGCCCGGATTATTTTTATGAAAACAAGTTCACATATATATATCTAAATAAATTTACATCAAACGAGTAGGTGTTAACCGTAATAAGTTAGTTGCTAACTAAATATATATATATACATTTACGTAATATTAATCTAAGTACTCTGTAGGTTAATAAAGGTGAGGTATATAGCTAAGTAAACATTTGTCTCATACGAAATCTATAAAACGATTAAGAATAAGTGTCAAACTTTTCAAGAATAATTCAGATGATGTCATCGAAACTAAAATTTTATTAAAAAAGCCGGAGTTGCTTTCGGTTTTGTCTTCATCGGATATAACATGACCAATAGGAGCACTCGGACATAATGCCATCAATCGCGCAAAAAAATATGCAGTCAATGTGAAAATGTCAATAGAAGAATTAGAGATTACATAATCAATAACAAACATATACAGCCATGCCATATGAAACATGTTGATCACATTCTAACTAATTAGGAATAGTGATTGAGCCTATTTGAGCTTGATATTTAGAAATCAGCTGGTGGCATTTATTTACCATTGTATAAGGAATTTGGAACAATAGGACCCAATTCCTTATCTCTGAATTCTTATTCGACAAAAATATTTCGGAAGTAAAACACATTTCCCATGTGGTTTTACAGGAAACTTAAATTAAATCTCTCAGAATTTAATTTAATCAGAACTCTATAAATAAGAGGTGTTTTCCTTCTTTTATATCTCAAATTTATAACTGATATAAACTTTTATAACTACCGAAATACATATACATTAATAGTATATAGAAAGTTTCGCACACTCAACCACTTATTTAATTATAAAAAGGTACAGTTTCTCTTAAACAAAACCATTTACATTTCAATTTGAAGTTTCTACAAAAAAGAATAAAAACAAGCATTTATATTAACAAACCAACCAGATGATCTGTACCAAGCCGACCAAGTTAATTGTCCTCATCACCTTTTGCTATCTCATTAGAAAAGTATATGCAGCATTTGCATTCAAAAATATCTTTCAACAAGGTAATGCAGTTGTGTTAATCGGAGCTTCTGCAGCTTGGGCCGCTGTAGCTGCTGGTGTATGTACGACATTAGGTCCCGCATGCTGGATTTCTCTTGCAATGGTTGCGGCGTTCCAGGCTGCTGGATTGGCAGCACTGGCCAATGATGCTGGGGCAGTCAGTGAAAACACTAAAAGAAGTACAACTATGTTACCAATTACTGAAACCATGCAAAATATCACCGATCTTTATACAAATCATGCAATTACATCACACTCAGTTATTAAGAATCTGACTTTATTATTAGGTACTGTTGGTGATATTTCTTCTGGTACTCAATTGACTAAAAGAGGTAATTATGATGTCAATACTAATATTACAGCTGCTAAGTTTGATTCAGAATACGGTCATCATTTAGCAATTGCATTACCTCATTTAACAACTGAGGAGTTTGTTGATAGATTAAGTGATGCAATTCCTGGTGAACCCGATGTTTCTCCCAAACGTCGTTTTTTGAAGAGAGGTTATGAAGTTGATTGGGTCTCTTATAATTATGATGATGTTAATGAAGATCTTGCGAGACAATTTGTAGACACTCAAGGTGCAGATGACACTGAAGTTTGGTCGTCTGGTGCAGAGAGTTTTATTTCAGCCAATGATGGTTGGAAGTGGTGTTTAGATATGAATATTGATCCATCTCCACAAGAACCAATCGACTCTAACCATTTAGAAAACATTAACGTTGCTGTTCATGGTGAAATTTATACAAACACTTATGGTGGTATTGATGGTCAATGTAATGATTACTATGATTGTGTTGAAGGTTGTGATTAAATTTAAAAAAATTACTCTTATATAAAGTTCTCTTCCTATTTTTCAAAAATTTATGTTGTTTATTTAGTTTAATTAGTCAATTTGATATGGTATATAGATCAGGATGACTATTGGAGTTTGTCAAAAAGAATAAGTACCTTTGTTCAGCCTTGTCTTCGAACCACACCGTATCCATTATATTCGTGTCCATGTCCAGCGTACCCGGCATGCGCGTCTTCGTTAAACATGCTGTGGGATCTGCCATGTCGGTAGTTGAAATTGTAGTTATAGTGCGGATAGTTATAGTCATAGTAGTTGCCGTTTCCGTTATTTCCACCACCACTATAATTTCTCCGTTGCCTGACAAATTTGGTTCTGACGGGTTTGGCTACCTTCTTGTCATCCACAACCGCCGCTGCTGCCGCCTCTTTGGAGTCTTCACCGTAGGCGTAGTCATCGTGGTCCTCTTCATCACTCAGTCGAATGACTAAATCGCTCATACCGTTCTCCAGTTCCTTGAGTTGGTCCTCTTCTCCGCTATTTTGATGCCTATAGTAATTGCTGGAGTGGTAGTTGTTGCTACGCATGTCCGGTGTTCCTGAAATAGGGGAGATATGTGTCGGTATCTGATTCATGGGTGGCATCCCCGGGAAAGGCATGCCCATGCCCATATTCATTCCCATATTCATGCCCATATTCATGCCCATGTTCATACCCATTGAACTGGACATGTTAGATAACGGTGGCTGATTCATCGAATTAAGGGGGCTCATATGACTCATTGGACCCATGACACCCAGTGGATTCATTGGTCCCATTGGTCCCATTTGTGATTGCATTTGTGATTGAACGTTGGGGAAACTATTGTAACTATTAACATACTGATACAATCCACCTAGATGATTCTGATTATAATGATGCAATCTGCCGTGATTGTACTTGTTCTCTTTACGTTGGGCAAAGGAAACTTTTAAAACATGATCCGAATCAATCTTGTATCCGTTCACGCAAACCAATGCCTTTGAAGCGTCGACCGGGTTTTGGAAACATACGAATCCAAAACATTTTGAATCACCGGCTTGGGGGGTTTCAGAACCAGAAGTGGAATCAAGATCTTTGAGTCGTTCAACTTCTTCGGGTTGGTAAGTTATCACCTTTGATGAAGTTATCTTACCGTACTTTTCGAATAGGTTGTATAAATCGTCATCATTATACTCCTTTGGTAAGTGGATAACGTATAAGTTCGCATCTTGGAATTGGGGCCCTGCAATCGGCAATCCCGTTGATGTTGAAATCAGGTTAGCATCGGGAGTCACAATAAATGGGGGTAAAATATTGTTATTCGGTGAAAGGTCGGTATGCAATTGCTGATTGGAATGTAATAAAAGTTCCTGTGATTTGTTTTTGTGATTATAGGTAAACGGTATTATTGGCTGATATAACTGTGGATGTTGTAATCTTTGATTTGAAAGGTTATTGAAAAATCCGTTATGTGAGTCAACCGAGGAATTGTTGTTTAACATTGCAAAGGTAGGTGAAATCTGGGGACTGTTAACTGAAGATTGTCGTTTACTGGATGAAGAGTTTGAAGATATTGAGAATTTCCTTGTGATTGAAGAGTCCGGTCTATCATCAGCGTCTGAACTGGCAATGTTGCTAAAGTGGCTCGTTAGGGATTCGTACTGCAATTTTTCCTTCCTTCTTTCAGCACGATCTATTTGTATGATGAATCCTGGCTTGGTTTCATAACCATTCATTTCATTACGTGCGTTAATCGCATCTTGATGATATTTGAAGTTAATGAATCCATACCCGTTAACTTCATCACCCTTATTTTCGTTCAAATCTTTAGAAAGGAAAATTGAATTGATTTGACCAAATTTGTTGAAAAGATTGAACAAATCGGATTTGTCATAATCTAGTGGTAAATTTTTAATATAAATATTTGAGAACTTATCTATTTTGTATTCCAAATCCTTTAATCTATCTTTCTTTGACACGTGATGATTAACAAACAAGTTATTACCATCGATATTGGCACCATTTAAATGTGCAATTGCATTATTTGCCTCCACTTTGTTTGAATAGTTTAAAAATCCAAAACCTTTGGAGATTCCATAATCATTGAAAATAATTTTACAAGCTTGAATCTCACCATATGGTTTGAAAATGTTGTACAAATCTTGAGCTGTTGTCGTATATAATAAACCGCGTATAAATAGATGTCCAGGTAATTGAATGTTGAGTTCATGTTCGGTACTCAAGACCTGACAATTCAAATCAACCGATTCATTTTTTTTGAAAAACTTAAGGAAGTTATCTAAGTTTGACTCGTTTTGGAAAAACTTAATAAAGTGGAAATCAATTTCACTTCCATTTGTGCTCCTTATTAATTCCACCTCATCGGGATCTAAATTTTCACTTTTGATAAATTTTAAAATCGTTGAGCCTAGCTGAACAGTTGGTGGTAGTGACAAAATTTTTATGCTGTAATATGCAGCATCTTCTTTGGGTGGAGCACTTATTGTTGGACTCAAATCTGACATTATTAGGTTTAAAAATATATGCAAATGGAATAGTATGAATGAATAAATAGATAATTGAACGAATTGAAAAAAAGTCTATAACGATAACTCTATAAAGTGTAAAATGCTGGTAAACTGAACAAATAAATAATAAATTAATAAATAGGTAGGCAGGTAAGTATATATATGGAGGAGAAGAGAAGAGAAGAGAAGAGGATGAAATGAGATCAGATAAGAACTAAAACATCAATTGACAGTGAGAGATGCTTGAAGATATTGAACAGACCAATTAAATAACTCAAAGAGAAAACGCAGACAGTGAGTAACAAATAGGACAGAATAAAGTGAAAGAAAATCAAGACTTTTGGACAAAGAACAAGAACAAGGAGTAAACGACGAGGCAATAAAGAAACTCTGAGCAATTGATTTACTGAAAAGAGTAAGAGCTCTGTAGTCAGAGGAGAAAAAGAGAAAGGGCGGTTGTGGAACAAAGAGACGAAATGTTTAGCCATCTCTCATCGGCCATCTCTATTTCTAACTCTCCACAGTTACATGTGTACATTTACAATTACAATCACAACCAGTAATATGATTACTTTCTATTAGTACACAAGACACTGCTGGTACTTTCTAGCTGAAGTAGGTCCTACACGTACTATTCCTTACTCTTTTAGCATTTCTACTGCCCTAAAGTGAAAAAACTTAGTGGAGCTAGGATATTCCGTTCACCTCCGAGGCTCGCCGATGCAGAACGGCAGACGCTCCAAACATGATAATTGACAAATGCCCTCATTTATCCGCCAAGCTCTTGTTTATTTCTACTGCTTCTACTTTTCGGCGCAACCTTCTTCCTAAGACATGTCATACTTTATCGAATACTTCTGTGGAGTGTGAATGCCATTACTTCACTGTGAACTCCTGTACTGTAGTGTATATACGAAGTGTGCTACGTTTCAATCTACCATAAAACCACGCGGTACTCACGGCGTGGCACGTGACATGCTCCGTACCCGATGAGATCTAATACGATTATATTATACAAACAATGCCAAGTCATACAGTCAGTGGGTAGAAATATAGAGAGATAAAAAAAGGGGTAAAAGAACAAAGTAAGAAAAAGGAAAGAGATAAAAGACAAAGATCATGGCAAGGAATTAAAATACAGATTAGTTAAGTGGATGATAAGTTTGAAAAAACCAACAAAACAGAGAACAAAATCATTTTCTTGAAGCTTTCTTTGTTGCAGTCTTAGAGGTTTTTTTTGCAGCTTTGACTGTCTTCTTTGGAGAAGCTTTTGATGTAGCTGTTTTGGTAGATTTAACAGCCTTTTTAGGTGCTTTAGTTACCATTGTTGCTTTCTTTGGAGCAGCTTTAGCAGCTTTAGTGGCCTTAGTGACCTTTGTAGCCTTGGTAGCTGGCTTTGGGCCTGGTTTGGATTTCAATTCCTTCTTAGCGTTTGTACCAACTGGTTTCTTAGCAGTCTTAGTGGCTTTTGCTGGTTTAGCAGTAGGTTTAACTGCAGGTTTGGCTGGTTTAGTCGCATTCTCTTTGACGTTTTTAACAGGACCAACAGGGCCTTTAGGTTGAGAAAATATGCCTGCCGAGACACCTTTTCTTAAAGCATTGTTGAAATGAGAATCAAAATTGGACGCAGTAATTGCATGATTGGACTGGATGTACTTTTTCAATGCTTGACGGCTTGAACCGTTTCTTTCTTTAAGGGTGGCGATTGCATCAACAATCATATCTAATTTTAAAAAAAAAAAAGAGAAAAAGATGTTAGTTTATTTGTTAACAGTTGTTATGGAGTAAAAACCGGTACCAGAATACGTACCTTTGTAGCTCATTTTTGGGATAACAGCAGCAGCAGCCATATTGGAAGTTTGTATAATTTATGAGGAGAAAAAAGAGGTGAAGAGGAAAAGAAAGAAAAAAGAATACCGGACTAACCTAGAAACAAAATAAAAAAACAACACAAAAAGTAACAGAAGACTCACAAAACAATTATCAATCAAAACAAACAATATCAAAACAAACACGCTCGGCGGGGACAAGGAAAAACAGCGGCAACAATTTGAGGCGCGCGACGACAGACGCGGTTACGTAATCGCGTATGCTTAAGAAGCCGCACGTGACCGGCGGGGAGGGGGCGGGGCTTCCCCGCAATTTGCTGCCGTATTACTCCGAGGCAAGGGGCACCATAAAAGGGCACGGATTCCTTCTCGGTGGCTGGCAGGAGTTTTTGTGTAGGGTTCTATAGAGCCAAAATAAGATACAATTAAGAAAATGAGTGAATTCAAGTCCAAGGCACAGTTGGAAAAGCTTTCCAAGACAATCAGTGAAAACGCATCCATCCAGAAGGAGACGCACGAGAAATTGAATGCAGATGTGATATTCGAAGTGTCGAACAAGAAATCTAAGGATGCTATGGTCTGGCTATTGAAGAGTAAGGGCGCCAATGTTGAATTGGTGCAAGGTGGCAAGGAAGGCGTGGATGGTGCGGTCAAGCCGGATATCACGATAAAAATTGATGATGGCAACTTGCGCAAACTCATCAACGGCAAGGCAAGCGCCCAGAAGTTGTTTATGACGGGCAAGTTGAAAATCAAGGGAAATGTGATGAAGGCGAGCTACATTGAAAAGTTGTTGAAATTTGCGGGTACGGAAAAGGCAAAGTTGTAGGAAGGAGAGAGGGGTAATAGATAGTGAGTAGTTTTGGGTTAGTTAGTTAGTTAGTTAGTTAGTTAGTAATAAAGGCAGGCAGAAAGGCAGTTCATTTATTGTGGCCGGCAGGGAAAATTATGCAGTTGCACCGGGAAGGTCATGCATTATCGTTGTAAGTTTGTATGCGCATAGAAGTGCGCACGCCGAGTTGCACCAGACACAACAGGGATGGCGACGGGGAGAACAAAGAAGCCGTTTTATGTCAGGTGCCCAGTAAGGAGGCTGTGCCGGGAGCTGTGGGTCACGTGGATGGAGGCATGGAGATGTCGGGGATAGAGGGGATAGAGGGCACGCAGATAGCGGCTCTAGGAGAAACCCCAATGGCGATTTGGATAATGACGGAAATCACGATCCAGATCACGATCCAGATAACGATCCCGATAAAGCGGTACAGCAGAACCGTGTTGGGTGGGTGAATGAGTGGTAAATAGTGGAGGCTGAACATTGGTGAGAATTGATGGGAAGCGTGGGAATTGGGTGGAGTTGGTGGGAGTTGGTGAAGAGAGGTGGCCGGCGTGGGAAAATTTACCGTCTCGGGCAAGAGCGTCCTGCGGGCCGCGACGCCGCGACGCCGCGCCGTCGGCGCCGACCGATTGGCCACTGATAGTGATAAGCGCCGCGCCGGTGGAATTGCGCGCGGGTGCACGGGTGCAATGAGTGCAGGGGGGAGTTTCTGGTGTGTGACAGGAACGCTCCGGTAGCTGCGTTCCCGGTTTGTCGGTGGGCATATTTGGCTGCCCTCCAAACAAGTACGTGTTATTTATTACAGGGCATGTTGAAATGTAGCAGCTTCGTGCACACGTGGAGTACAGCAGCAGTCACCTGTCGCCAGTCGATGGTCGATGGTCGATGGTCGAGGCACCGAGTTGCGCGTTACGTAAGTCGCAAGTTAGCCGGGCCGCGGGCGCCTTATCGTGTCGCGTCCGAGTGGTGAGCTGAGCTAACTTCCTCGGCAGATTTCCACCATATTCCTTTTTTTTTTTTCGATGACCGTTTCTTTTTGCTGTCTCGATTTTTCACTTATATATCCCCTGGCTTTCTTCCACTTTCTTTCGGCTTGCTCTCTTCCCTTGGTTCCTTCTGGTCTTCTTTCGTGTCCTTTTAGGACTTTCTGTCACTTTTCTACCTCTTTTTCTTTTCTTCTTTTCTTCCTCTCCTTTTCTATCCTTGTTTCACAACACACAACTAAAATGGTCCAACCTCAAGAACCTGAATTCCAACAAGCTTACAACGAATTGCTTTCAACTTTGAATGAATCTACTTTATTCACAAAGTACCCTGAATACGAAAGAGTCATTCCCGTCGTTTCTATCCCTGAAAGAATCATCCAATTCAGAGTCACTTGGGAAGACGATGCCGGTGTCATGCAAGTCAACAGAGGTTACAGAGTCCAATTCAACTCCGCCTTGGGTCCTTACAAAGGTGGTTTGAGACTACACCCTTCCGTTAACTTATCCATTCTTAAATTCTTGGGTTACGAACAAATCTTCAAGAACGCTCTTACCGGCTTGCCAATGGGTGGTGGTAAAGGTGGTTCTGATTTCAACCCAAAGGGTAGATCCGATGCTGAAATCAGAAGATTCTGTGTCGCATTCATGAGACAATTAGCTAGATACATTGGTCAATTCACCGATGTCCCAGCAGGTGATATCGGTACCGGTGGTAGAGAAATCGGTTTCATGTTTGGTGCTTACAAGCAAATGCAAAACCAATGGGAAGGTGTTTTAACTGGTAAGGGCTTATCATGGGGTGGTTCTTTGATTAGACCTGAAGCAACCGGTTACGGTGTCATTTACTACGTTGAAAAAATGATTGAAAAGGCTACTGGTGGTAAGGAAACTTTTGCTGGTAAGAGAGTTGCCATCTCCGGTTCAGGTAACGTTGCACAATATGCTGCTTTGAAGGCCATCGAACTCGGTTCCACCATTATCTCCTTATCCGACTCTCAAGGTACCATCATCAACCAAAGAGGTATCTCTCCTGAACAAATTTACGCTATCCAAGCTGCCAAATTACAATTCAAGTCATTGGAACAAATCATCTCAACCTCAGAAGCCTTCACAACTCAATCAACCAAATGTGAATACTTACCTGGTGCAAGACCTTGGGCTAACGTTGGTGCCATCGACATTGCATTACCATGTGCAACTCAAAACGAAGTTTCAGGTGATGAAGCAAAGGCTTTGATTGCTGCAGGTTGTAATTTCATTGCAGAAGGTTCTAACATGGGTTCCACTCAAGACGCTATCGACGTCTTTGAAGCTGAAAGAAAATCTTCTTCAAATATTGGCTCCTCCATCTGGTACGCTCCAGGTAAGGCAGCAAACTGTGGTGGTGTTGCAGTCTCAGGTTTAGAAATGGCACAAAATTCTCAAAGAGAATCTTGGACCGCTGAAGAAGTCGACCAAAAATTAAAGGATATCATGGTCAACTGTTTTGACAACTGTTACCAGACCTCCGTTGCCTTCTCTGCTGAAACCAACGAATCCGCTTTACCATCCCTGGTCATGGGTGCCAACGTTGCTGGTTTTATCAAGGTTGCCGACGCTATGAAGGACCAAGGTGACTGGTGGTAATCCTTTACTACTTCTTCGTAGATATACCTGTATTTGTGTACATATATATATAGTTACATTACCATAACGATCTATAGCTTTAAAAATATTAATGGCATTGTAACACCCAGAACAGCACCGGCATCATTATCATCATCATCATCATCATCACGTGCACATCAATCACATCACACAAGCTTGGGTCGATCGTCCTGTCTGTCTTATGTCCGACAGGTGCACGGATGGGCGGCTTCTCGTTCCGTCGTCTCGTCTCGTCTCGTCTCGTGTCCGTCTCTGGAACAGCAACAGTACATCAAATCCATGTATGGCATGCTCTGATGCCACCAAGAGAAAGGGGGCTTTTCTTGCGTCTGCACCTGGCGTTGCTCATCCGGTTGGTCATAGACTTGGTTAGTTACGATATAAGTAGATACATACGTGTTGGAAAATGACTTCAACCGCCACTTGGACTTCGTTCATTAAATCAATAGCGTCATATAATGGAGATCTATCCTCCCTGACTGCACCACCTTTCATTCTTTCACCGACCTCTCTTGTCGAGTACTCCCAATACTGGTCTGAGCACGTGGATTTGCTTCTCGAGCCTAACTTCATCAAAAAAGATGCAGACGAACCGGTCGAATTGACACGTATGATTGCCGTTACAAAATGGTTCATTTCAACGTTGAAATCACAATATTGTTCACGGAATGAAACGTTGGGCGGAGAGAAAAAACCGCTCAATCCGTTTCTTGGTGAGGTTTTTGTAGGCAAGTGGGAGGATACCTCCTCCGATAACAGATTGGGTGAAACAGTCCTAGTCAGTGAACAGGTAAGTCATCATCCTCCAATCACCGCATACGCCGTTGAAAATAAGAAAAATAACACCATTCTAGAAGGTTACAATGGTGTCAGAGCTTCCATGTCCACTACTGCCCTGAACGTTAGACAATTTGGACATGCCCTATTAGAATACAGAAATTTGAACGAAAATTATCTAATCACTTTACCACCGTTGCACATCGAGGGTATATTGGCATTTGCACCTTTTGTTGAATTGGAGCAAAAATCATATATCCAATCCTCCGCTGGTTATTACGCCATCATCGAATATTCCGGGAGGGGCTATTTTTCGGGTAAGAAAAACACATTCAAGGCTAGAATTTTCAAAAACTACAACGAGTCTAAAAAGAAGGAAAATGCACTTTACACTATTTCGGGACAATGGTCTGAAAAATCAACTATTGCCAAGGGATCATCCACTCCATCTTCATCCAAGGACAAAGTTTTCTTTGATGCGCTCAATTGTCAGGCCCAACATTTAACTGTGAAACCAATCGAGAAACAGCATCCGTTGGAGACACGTAAAGCGTGGTTCGATGTTGCTGCCGCCATTCGCTTAGGTGATTACGATTTGATTCACGAGGAAAAATCCAAACTTGAGAACAACCAGAGAGAGTTGAGAAAGACCGAGGAGGAGAACAACAAAAAGTGGACACGTAGATGGTTTGACGAAGTTGATTATTCAAAGGATGCAAGGGCTGACGGTGATGATCTTTTCGTTGCGTTGTCGAAGATGGCACATTTGTCAATTAAGAACGTGGCCTCAGGTGTCGATGAGGAAAGTTCCAAAAACGACGATATCGAGACGATGTCACACTGGAGGTTTGTCCCTGAAAATTTCGACAAAGAGTCAGAAATTGAAGTATGAGTGTATAAACATAACTATAAGCATAAATTTGAATATGAATATAAATATAAATACAAATATAATTATTATCATAATTATAATTATAGATAAATTTAAACATAAATATGGAACTCACTCAACATTTTAAAAAAATATATATATCTCATATGCCAAAGTTATTCTACAATTGAATTCTCGTTCGTAATCATCCCGTTCGGATCAGAAAAGGCTTCGTTTCTAATGGCCTGTATCCATGGGTCCTGTAACAATTCCACAGCGCTGGATCTCTTTTGCGGATTAATCGTCAGACATTTGGCCAAAAACTCCTGCCCCTGTTCGCTCAACTCCTTGGTGCTTGGGAACTGTGGCAAGTGACCGGCAGCAATGTGATACATCACCGCAAACTCGTTATCCAAATTGCTCCACGGTCTGTTACCGGTAGCCATTTCCAGGATACAGCATCCAAGTGACCATATGTCCATGGACCCGAATTTGCCCACATTATCACCCTTGATCGTCTCGGGAGCCATGTACATCGGTGTACCCGTCAATGCATGTGATTTCTTGCTTTCGACCAGCGATTTGACCGCCGGTTCGTTTTGCATATTAGCCCCAGTACTTGCAGTGCCGACGTTCGTCATAGATCCGTTGACACCAGTAAATGCCGATATGGACGAAGCAGAAAGGGAGGATATCGTGTTTAACACGTTGTTGTTCGTGTTTGTAGAAGTAAATTTGCCTCCTGATGTTTGGTTGACACCTGCAACAATCTCATTTAGGCTCAGTGTACTTGACATGGTGCTTGTTGTTGATCTAGGATTGAAGTACTCTGGCAAATTATGATCACCACTTACACTCCCGTTTGCGCTTATATGTCCATTCAAGTTTCCATTTGCGTTAACCGATGTTGTTGAAATATTAGAATGAGCCATATTGGCCATATGAGAGACACTGGTGTCCTCGCCATTAGCCGCTGCTTCACCTTCACCACTCCTGCCTGGTCGACTTGTACTTCCACTAGAACCTCCTGTCGTACTTCCATTCGCATTTGTATTAACATTAGGATTACCACTCGGAATAGCTACCACTTTGGCCGACCCAAAATCAACAAACTTGATCACACCCATGTGGTCAAGCAAGATGTTATCCGGTTTAACATCTCTGTGAACAATACCAAACTGATGCAAGTATGCCAAACCTTCTAACATTTGCAATGTGTATAATTGGATGACCATTTCATCTTCAATCCTACCATACTCTAACAACCCGGCCAACGAACCCCCCGAACAGTACTCCATAAAAATGTACACACGATCCCTATGAACCTCAACACCAAAAAATTGGACAATGTTGGGGTGTGAAAGTAACTCTAACACTGACATTTCACCCTTAATAGCTGGAACAACCTTTTTGATAGACTGCCTGTCTTGGAATCTGATTTCTTTAACCGCCATAGGACCTCCGGTATCTAAATTAACACTCGCATAAACAGAGCCAAATGTACCACCCCCCAGAAATTTACCCTTCTGCCAACGAATGGACACGCTGGAGAATGATGACGCTAAGAATGTTAACAATTGGTTCTCCATGTCGGTATTATCCAGAACTCTACCAACACTTTTCTGTTCCACTTGTAAAGTCCTGCGTTCCTTCTCAATTTGTGTAATTTGAAGCATAATATGTTGACGTAAGGATCCAAGTGATTCATCATCCAGAGTATAAATATCTTTTTGTGATTTAGACGCATAATTTTGCATCCTTGTCTTTTGTAACTCCTTTGCACGAGCACCCATAATATCGAAATGTGAAATTAGTAGTGACATACATCCTGCAACTTTATCCTTCAATCTATAGAACTTTTCAGAGTCCAATGTCAAAATGTTAAAACCTCTCGTTATATCCATTGCAAACTCAAGCGCAGAAACACACCATCTGAAAGTTTTAGGATCTGTAGGTGAACAGTCATCAACTATAAAACTCAACCATTCAATTGCTAGTTTAATCATTCTCAAAATGATTGTACCACGTGAAGATCTTGAATTGACATTAAGTACATTATTTCTAATAGAGTCACGACCAATATCTCTTGCGAAAAGAAAAATATTGTTGACTAGCTCCTGACACTTACCAACACCTCGGCACTGATTTCTAATCGCCGGTGTACAATCAAGTGTTAAACATGTAATCCGTGAAAATAGTTTTAGTGAAGTTTGAAAATTTTCCTCAATTTTGGGTATCGAACAAATAATTTGTGAGCTAGATCCAATTGAGTCAGTTACGAAAGTCTTGAAAAATTCAAATAATTCAGCCGAATTAACATTTGGTCCACCTTTCGTTAAAAACATTGCATTACCTCTCATCAATTCACCAATTGGTAACTTATCAATTCCATTAAATGAAACGAAAGCACCATCCCACATAAGTGCTTTTGGTGGTACAACAACAATAACATAGTCTAGATTAGTATTATGCAATGCTGAGTCATCATAATCTACATTGCTGTCAAAGTACTGTGTTGATGGATGATAGCTTCTAATAACATCCAAATGTCTTTCTGGAATATTTGTAAAATCCACTCCTAGGTATGTACATTTTAGTATACATTCAACGTCATAAGGTCTGTTGACTAATGATTCGGAAACAAATATATAAACACCGTCTTCTGCAATTTTAGGATTATGATAAAGTGCATGATTGGATTCCTTTAATAATGTAAAAAACTTTTGTGTCCTTTGTGGCAAAACTTTAAATGAGACGGCATTCTGAAAATACTGGAACAAATGCGTTTCAAATCTAATAAATTTTCTTCTCAACTGACCAAAGTTTTCAATTGATGATGTGTACCAACGAATCACTCTTTGGCTATCTAACCTATAACCATCTGACGGAGGACCTTGAATTTGGTGCTGAACAAATGAGTATAATCTATTAATCAATTTTAAAAATAATACGGTAATTTGGGTCGAGAATTCAACAGAAACATCGTCAATGTAAAAGCCCATATTTTGTAAAAATGACCATTCTTTCTCTAATTCCTCAGGTTCTTTAAACGTTCTAAAAGTTTTCAAACCCTTTGGAGAAAACAACAATTTTCTATTTAATAAATTCATATAGTGACTAATACATTCAATAATTGCGTTGTCGAACTCAGGGTCTTGATAATCAGGAAATGAAATCCATCCTTCGACGGGTGCGCAATATTCAAGCATACTGATTCTAATTTCAAGTGCCAATCTTAAATACATTTTCAAATCATCCAAAAGCTGGTCAATCATCATCATTGTGGGATTTTTGAGTTTCTTACCATAGGCTAACCTTGTCTTAATAATTTCTTTCATTAACTTGGATGGAAAATTTGTTAAAACAAAAAGGTTGTCTAAGTATGAAGGTAATCCAAGTTGATTAAAATAATGGTGGTATTCTAGATATGAGTTTTTGGCTTTAATAGTCCAATGTGAAAAGGTTGTAAATAATCTTTTATTAAACAGATTTTCGATATCTTTCTCCTTCAGAATTCTCTCAACAAATGGTCTATCATCCTTGAATATGTGATCTTCATTTTTTGATTTTGAAATAATTTCATTTTCTGAACCTTTTTCTAGTTCAATTACACTAGCACTGGCTGATGAAACGCTACTTCCGGATCTCAAGATGTCCAAATCATCATTTCCAACCCATTTCTTCAAAACATCTGATTCTTTTTCAACCGCATCAGTAACAGAAGTCCATGAGACTAAGCAGTTAATTCTGTTGACAAATTCGGGTGTTGCACACTGAGGCTTATCTGTTTCCATTTCTTTCATTGTCCTCCAAAGTTCTTGACATCTTTCATATTTGTCCAACAAATCATTAACTTTCTTAAATGCAAACTTAACCTTATCATTATACGACATACCTTCACTATTTGGAGGTAGCTCAAGTTTAAAATTCATAATCTCATCAAATGTTTCATCAACCAATCCACGATGATATAAGACGAGTCGCTTTTGCTCTTCTTCAGTTCTACCAAATAATTTAGCCCTTATACCTAACCAAAAATCCTCTTTATAACCGACACGTAACAAATTTTCACCCTCTAAATCACTTAATGGCTTCACCAATTTGGTTTTTTCACCTGTAACAACATCACCCGTTAAAACAGTTTGAAGCATTACTTGCCATTCTAGGCGCTCTGAAATTGAACCATTTGCATTTGTATTTTTGAGTTGAATTTCATCATTTTTGTTCAATAACTCTAGTAAAAGGTTTGAGTCTAACGAATATTCTGAAATTTTTTCAAACTCTTTATTATTATTCAATAGTTCGGAACCAATTTGCTGACTCAATGCTTTCAAAGCTTCATATTCTCGATCTTTGTGATTAACGCTATTGGCAACATAATCAGAATCTTCTGAATTGAAAATTTCAGAATCTATACTTAGTTTTGCTAGATCATTTGAATTAGTATAGCTCGTCTCATTATTTGTATCGATATCATCAGGCACAACCGATTTATCATAATAATCATCCTCATTTTTATATCTATTTCTATACTGCGTGATACCAGTTAAATACATTTTTTCTTGTTGTTGATACTGTTGAGAAAACTTCGTGTTAAAATTACTCTTCAAAATGGAAGTTTGAGGTCTAACTGGTTCAGGTAGTGGTTGATGAGCTATGTTTCTTGACTTCAGTTTATTCAACGGAGATCTTGGAGATTTTACAGATGCACTATTGGGTGTTGAAGATGATGACGGTAAGCGTTGTAATTTTGTCTGTAATTGATGCAAATTAGATTTTGAATGCGACACATTGGAAGGTGAGCTATGAAGACTGGGGTTTATTGTGGATGCAGCTGATGATAAAACGGGAGAAGTTGCCGATTTGACTTTAGCTTTTGGGTCGACTGTAATGGTCGAAGAATTGGGTGGGTTTGAGTTAGGTTTATCAATTGAAGACACTGAATTTGATTTTGGCTTTGCCTTAAAATTCAAATTTGTTTGGCCATTGTAGCTGGGCACTTTAAGCTTCACTATATTCTGACTGGATTCATCTAGTAAAGTGTCTAAATGAGATTGATGAGCAGGCTTTGTGTTCGAAGAAGATGCGTTTTCATAATTTGCAAAAAACATATCGGATTTGAAATCCGGAGACGTGTTTGGCGTACCTCTTGGTGATAGTAAAACAGGAGTTGTTTGTAAATTTGCAAAAGGAATGTTAGACTGTGACAATTGTAATTTGAGCTTCATTTTGGTCTTATTTGAATCGGATATCGATGAACTGCTTGGGTTTCTGGATAGTTTAGCTCTTAAAGAGGTTGCTGATGGTGCAAGAGTTTGCATTGTTGAGTTTATATCACTGTTACTTCTTGATCTTGACTGCGTCAAAGTGGAACTCTGTTGCACTGACGCAGGATTCAATGCTTGTTGCGAATTCGTTCTAGAATTGCTGATTTCGGTATCTGGTGTTGAAGCATTATGTTCGTTCATGCCGCTCAAATCCTTTCCAGTTTTGAGGCTCTTGGAACCTTCCAAAGCATCTGAAGATTCAGTATCAGAAGTCATTTCCAAATAAGTGTCTCCCGCAACGATTTCCAGCCGTTGCTAGTGTTTTCAGCCAGAGCAAGTGGTAGTTGCAGACAGAACACTAGAAACGGCAATGTTAGACATTTTTAAGGAACCAACAGCGATAAAAAGTACTCCCGTGCACCGGATTTGTTGAAGGGCCTTTCAGCTTTTGCTAAAAAGTGAAAATGAATACCCATATTAATATTTCCAGAATATCTAGCACCATGGTTCCAGGAGCATATAGGGTACAACAGTGGAGTCAGAATAAGAGTATTATTTAGGCATGACTGTGGATACGGCAGCAGTGATGGACTTAGATCACTGTTTGGAGAAATTGTACCAAGGGAAGCTACTCTCCGAAAGAGTGTTGGAATGGCTTGCCTTCAAGGTAAAAGAACTTATGGTCAACGATAAGAACATTGTACACATTCAATCACCAGTGACCATGGTGGGTGACATACACGGACAGTTTTATGACTTGCTGGAGATATTTAAAATTGGGGGGTATCCACCAAACACGAATTACCTTTTTTTAGGTGATTACGTTGATAGAGGATACCATTCAATTGAAACCATCTCATTGTTGATCGTGCTTAAATTAAAATATCCATCAAGAATTACACTTATACGAGGGAACCATGAATCACGTCAGATCACTACAAATTACGGGTTTTACACTGAATGCGTCACTAAATACGGATCAGACTCGAAAGTGTGGTCGATTTTCACGGATTTGTTTGATTTCTTAGTGCTATCTGCAATCGTGGATAATACATTATTTTGTGTTCATGGGGGGCTTTCGCCTAATGTTCAAACAATTGACTCCATTTCGATAATCGATCGATTCAAAGAAATTCCACACGATGGACCAATGGCAGATTTGATGTGGAGCGATCCAGATATCGAATTGTTAAACTTTCGCATTTCCTCCAGAGGGGCTGGATATCAATTTGGTATAAATGTCGTCAACAAATTTTTGCGAACAAATGAATTCGAGAAGATTTACCGTGCCCATCAGTTATGTAACGATGGGTTCCAAGTTTTTTGGAAAGGTAAAGTCAATACCGTATGGTCAGCACCCAATTATTGTTACAGATGTGGTAACAAAGCATCTATCTTAGAAGTTAATGATGATTCAAAAAACCCCGACAGTTTTAGATTTAATGTTTTTGACGCCTCTCCTGATAGTGAAAAGGAGTTTTTGAGAATTGAAGGTAATAGTTTGGGAAATGGGCTCAATGGGCTTGGGGATATTGATGGATTGGATCATGCTGATAACTTTAATGATAATTTTGAACACACAATGAATAAAAAGGCACCCTATGTAGAATATTTTATGTGATTTTTCCTATACATTATATTATTATATGACTTATATGTGTTTTCTCTTTGCTATCTAATTAAAGAATCTAATTTTACGAGTAGTAAAGTTCAAGATTCATGCCATCATGAATTTCGTAATCTTCAAGTGATATGTGGTCTTTGAATATCATGTAACCTTTCTTCAAAAGGATTTTTTCTGGTGCAGTGCCGATCTGCAATGCAAGCACCTTTTTAAAGTCTTCAATGGTATCTTCGCCCAAACATTTTACTTTGATCTTTTTGCCAAGCCTGTCGTTGCACGTCACCTCCAGCATGCTTAGTAAACAAAGTTAACGCCAGCTAAATGAAGTATCGAACAGAAAAAGTGTTGATCCATGTCGTACCGCGAAAAACTGTTAGAAAACATGCTGGCCACGATGGTACTTATTTCACTGGTTCATGCAATTCTGGTATGATCGAATTTAGTTATATCTTTCGTTGACCTTATAATACATCAATGTCGTACAAGACCCCGTCACAATTGTCCACACCGACTTTTACCTCTTCTTCTGCATCCTACAAACGCAGGTCGCTGCAGTCGCCGTTTATATTGAACGATTTGATAGCTGACAACAAGGACGAGGAAGCAGAAAGTGAACAACTTTATAATACTTCAAATAAAAATTCTACTATGGATAACAAACTAGGAATGGACGGTTCGATTGCTGATTATCGCGATGAAGTTGTAATTCATCGTCCCAACCCGTACTACACAGCTTCATTGGATTCAATTGAAAGAAACACTATCGATTCAAAAGAAGGTAATACTTATGCTGATTCCCCTAAGGTAGAAAATAAAGCAGGAAACAAACATTCCGTGCCAAGTTTATCAAATTCTTCACTGAATACCAACAACCCCATGAGGCATAAAAAAACAAGAAGTACAGCATCTGCTACTTACACACCCGTTTATACGCCACCTTGCAAACCTTCTAACAACAATGCACCTTTCATGACGAACAATTCATACAATGATACAGCTGTCAACAGTATGCATGCATCACCACTGCGTACTCCTGCACATCAACCTTTCAAATTCGATTCGATGATGATGAATAATTCATCTGAAAATTTGTTACTACCGTCAAATTCATCTTCGCCAATAAATTCACAGCAATCATCACAGGTGCTTCCTAAACCATCATATCGTCGAGGTCATAGATACAAGCATTCCTCAGTTTCAATGAATATGTTTCAAGATCCTCAAAGACTAGCTTCAGTCTCAAAGCATAATGTACCTAAAAAATATCCAATACCCTCATTAAAAGAAGTATTATCAACGACCACATTGTCACAAAAGAGAAAACTTATAATGTGTTTTATTCAAGCATCCTTTGTGTTGTTTGCGTATATTTGGGGATTCCACTATTCTAATGGGTGTTTATCAACGTTGGCACATATTTTATTCTATGACGTGATATCAAACTTATCTTCGGTTATTGTTCAAGTAATGAGCAATTTTGAAGTTTGGAGAATTTCATCATTGAAATTTCCATTTGGATTGGGAAGAATTGAAGTTTTGATTGGATTTGCACTATCTGTTTCATTACTTTTTGTTGGATTGGATTTGTTTTCTCATATTATGGAGGAACTGTTAATTAGTTCTTTAACTAATAATGATTCAGGTAGTCATACAAAATATTCTCATAATCATGGACATTCTAAAAATCAACTAGGTGGTACAATTGATCAACTTCACCCTGTAATTTACGAAATATTTGTTATTGCAACTATATTGATAACTATATTAACATCACATGCTGTTAGTGATAAATCAAAAAAAAAAGGAAAATGTGCGATCTCGGATAATAGTGCTAACGATTCATCTATAGCACCTAATGTGAAAAGGTTAAGTTCGATAACCCTTAAAGAGCCAATCCGAGAAAGTGTTTTTCAGCGTATTAATAAAATAATTAAGCATAGGCTAGGAATCAAACCTAATATTTTTTCAAACTCGACTACAAGTCTTTCTCTTTTATACGCATTTTATTCACTTTATTATCCGTTTGCACAGGGTATTTTGCGATTAGAAAGTGTTGGAAACTTTTTATCGTTAATAGGATTGAAATCGACGGACGAGTATTTATACCATGAGGACCATGACCACCAGTTGGGATACTTGGATGAAAAGAATGCGTTTGAGACAACTGAGTGGATAAATGAAGCTTCAACGGTTATAATGGCAAGCGTTGTCTCTATAGTTGCATGGAGGTTAATTTGGAGATTGGGTAATATTTTGCTTTTGGCAAGTCCATCAATTGATATGGGTAAAAGCGGCAATTACAAATCTGCATTTGGAGAGAAGGCTGATGTTGAAAGGTACATTGAATCCAATGTGCAGCAAACCGAAGTCTATAAAACTTCTTATACTATCGATGATATTAAAATTGCGAAAGTTAATACGAGAGTTTACGTAGTCACCATGAAAGTACGAATGCCTGGTGCATCCGATGATGATGAGGCTAAGTTCAGGTTCTATGCAATGAGAATTGTAAGAGGTGTAATGTATCAGGCCGTCAAAGGTGAACTAAAAGACCGTTTGAAAAGGGCAGAATATGGATCAAATAAAGGTGCTGACGTAGAGAGTGCTGATGACGGAGAGTATAATGCTTCCAGTATTGAAGAGGAAAACAGGAGATCACTCATTGATTTATTAAACCTGAGTACAAGTATTGAAGGCATGGACGGAATTGATAATTCGGGCGATCAGTTCGAAATTACGATAGATATCAACAGATTGTGAGATTTTTGACGGGGCATTTCCTTCTTTTGCTTTATTGCTCTTCTCTGAGACTTTTTTACTTCTACATCTAAAACTTAACAATGACTGTTGTATCCCGTCTTGCAGACTTTTCCAACCGCTTTGAAAGTCTTGTATTTGTGACATCATTTTTATCCATTTTATCCTTCTTCGTGTGGTCTCTTTTTCTTAGTATTTAATTACCTTTACTATTGGTTTTTTTTTTTGTATAAAACGAGTACTGTTTTAATACTTCAATCAGGTATATTTGATACTAACATTTACTTGGCAGTTCCTGTTTTGTTTCCGGTTGCTATGCCGGTACTATTTTTTCTTTTGGTGGTTCTTACAATTTTGTCACTCGGATTCTTTATGTTGTACTTATTGATTACACTTCCATTAATGTTTGTTTCCGAGTCTCGAAAAGCCATTATTTGATGCATTTTTTGTTTAATTTGCTTTGTATAGTCATTTGATAATTTAAAAAATTTAGTTTCCTAATCAGGTGATGTAGTTACCGGAGTTCTTAATAAAAAAAATCTAAGCTCATCTATTTTGGCTGCGTGATTTCCTCTTCTCTGTAACTATCCCACAATTCAGAATCATAGATAACGCCATGATTAATTCCAAAGAAGAAAATATTCAATTCATTGGTCCTGCTGAGCAATTTTCAGAGGCAGCAAATAAGGGTACAAACGTTGGAGATATGCACTTAACGTTACAAGTTTACAAGGATGAATTAAAGCACGCCGTTGACCTTGAACAAATGCTAAAAGAGCTTAGCGATTTACATCAACTATACAAAGGTTCAATTCCATCAGTCGACCTGAATGAAAACCAAACTGAAGTTCAAGACCAATTAAACCAAGACATCCGTCTTAGCAGTCTTCAGCTAGTGTACCGGTTTGCAGTACAACTAGCCAGTGCCGCAGGAGTTCTTGCTGATCCTGCTTTTGTATCTTCCACTAACTCTTCATCCTATCGGGAACTGCAAAACTTGGCTAACCTATTCTTGCTGTATGTACTCAAATGATTTGCAGCTGAGCACTTTCATTTAAGCGATTTGCTTCTGAGCCTCCTACTCTTTCCCCGTTTGATTTTTTACTAACACACCTTGTTTTCTTACAGAAATACGTTCAAGTTTTTTAGCTCTACTAAGAGTACCTTCTTTCGGTTTGTGGAAATATACCAGGAATATCCTGAAATTGTAAACGTAAGTAGCATCAGCTATTTTTTCAGCTTAAGTCTAATACTAACATTTTTTTACTACAGGTTTATTTCACAATCATAGGCATATCTACAGATATCTATTTGTTTTTTCTTCTGATCATGACTATATCTACCTTAAGCATAACTTCATTTTTCTCTGGAATCATACTATTGGTACTTGCTGGATTGGCCCTTATCTTATTCATGCCATTAATAATAATGTTTGTTGTGACTATACTTATTGTCAGCTTATCTATATCAGCTACAAACTTTTTATTCAGTCAAATGTACATCACTCTTAAGGACTATCTTCCATTGAAACCACTCGTGGTTTATATCGCTGACAAAATTCCTCCATCTGTGGGCAGGGTTGAAATATCACATCAAAAGCAAAAGAAGGACCAGGCAGACAAACTTAAAAAAATTGAACCTTCAAAGCTTCCAAATGGTGCCTAATTACCGTTCCACAACACCTTTGCTCTCCTATTCTTTCAATATCTCTCTTTCAATAAATAGTTATGTTTAACGTAGTATAAAACCATTATTTGTACTTTGCCCTTAATTCATCAAGTGTGCGCCGCATGTAAGCATACGCTAGATGGATCTTACCTGTAAAATGATCAACCAATCTTCGGTCATTGTCCACTTTCAACATATATGCACCGCATATCTCACAGACTTGCAATTTCTGTTGACCAACATTGTTGAGTTTCTCTAATTTACTACTGTACGTATACGAAACTGTATTTTTTTGTGTGATCAAATAATGTAATTTATCGTTGAGTTCAATTGACTTGTTAATATCTCTAGCTTCATTTACCGCATTCAGTTCCTCTATCGTGATCTTGATTACTTCATTCAAATTCTCAACTTCTCTAGCTAAATCGTTCAATAGTTGTTTATCTGCTACAGAATAATCCAATCTTTCTTCTGCAACACTTACCCTCTTGTCACACTCCCCAACAAAATATTCTAAATTTTTCATGTAGTCAAGTTCGTAATTTTCCCTTGGCATATGCACACCGTTTTCCCTTGCAGTTTCGTAAATTAGCCTTTGTTTTTCAATATGTGATTTGGGACAGTTACCAATATCTTCTTTAGTGTTGGCAAGCATATCATAAGCACACTTCCCTACAATATAACTCTTGCACACTCTAGGAGATGTAAGCATCGATACATCAATTTTGCCATTGTTCTTCTTTACTGAAAACTTTTCATTTGGTGCCCTTGGATCAAAATCTTGTGGTAACTTGTTCATCCATGTTTTTCCCAACAAAGATTCAACCAGCTGTCTCTGCTGATCCCTAGGGGTAACCGCTTCCACAACCATCGTTATTTGATGGAATTGCAGTAGAAACATCACAGGAAAAATTCCAAAAACATGACGCACAGAGATTTGTCCAGATTTCAATTAAGATTTTAGCACTTTTGGGACTGCACACTACACTTCAACAGCTCAATAATGCCAGACAAAAGACAAATATCGGTGGCATTTGTATGTCTAGGAAATATGTATGCTGATTTACGCTTTAACGCTTTATACTGGCAAAGTACTAACCTATAATTACAGATGTCGTTCACCAATGGCTGAAGCAGTGTTTCAACATATTGTCAATCAGAACAATCTTAGTAATATGATTCCTCATATTGACTCTTTTGGTACAGCTGGATATCATGTAGGAGATCGCTCTGATACAAGAACTATTCAAACGTGTAAGGATCACAATATTCCCATTAACCACAGAGGTCAACAAATTAAACCTAAGCATTTCAAAGAATTTGATTATATCCTCTGTATGGACGAATCAAACTTGCACAACCTAAAAAGAATACAACCGGTTGATTCTTTGGCTGTTGTTAGTATGTTTGGCGAGTGGAAGGAGAATGATTCGATGGATAAAATTATTGATGATCCATATTATGGAGGAGCTGACGGTTTTGAAACGTGCTATCAACAATGTGTCCATTTCAGTAAAGTGTTTTTGAAAAATGAATTGGGCATTAACGTTATTTAAAATTATACAGACATTTTTTCTTCGGCTATAAAACATTCCAACCCTATAAATGCATCGTTTAATGATCGTTCATAATATTCTTCTAATTTATAACCGGCTGCTGAAAATTGTATGTCATCCACAACTTTAGCTAAAAATGGATCTTTATATGTGTCGCAATCAAATTGAAAAGGTAATTTTACTAATCTATCACCATTAAACGGAGTAAATGGAATCTTACTCTTGTTTTTGTTTTTGATGTCATTAGGATTAAGATTCTTCTTGATTGCTTCTTTCTGTCTGTGATATTTCTCTTCGAGTTTTTGTAGCTGATCTCTGCATCTTTTGGTTTTATCAAGCATCGAATTTCTGATTGTTTCAAGAATTACTTCTGGATCTTTGTCGGATGCTGCATTCTGTAATTGGTCAATAACTTGAACTTTTGATAAATTTTTCAAGTTTTTTTCCTCATTGATAACTTCGTTGTTTAACCTATTCCTCTCTGATTTGTATTGCCTTTCAAGCTTTTGCAATTTAATAAACTTTTCATACTCTTGTTCTCTCCTTACATTATTCAATTCAATTGACTGCTTGTTCTCTATAGAATACTGTTTCAAACGTTCCTCTGTCTCTTCTATATCCAGTCTGTTCAACAAATTATACACAATATCTTCAATCTCTTCGAGATATTTATCATACATTTCAGGTGTCTGAAAATCACCCTCCTTTTTATTGTAAACACTGATTACACGCCTTCGGATATCACACTCTTTCTCAACGTTTAGATCGTCAAAAACTTGGGCTTTAAACTTGTTTTTTCTTAAAACCTTCTCACAATTGGGATACGGACACGGTGATGGCCCTAAAGCGAAAATCCTGTCGACACAAGCATCGCATATCTTATGATAACATTCAGGGTTAATTTTGAACTGTATTTCAGGAGACAAATACTTGTCAGTTTTGCAAACTGGACACAAATCCTTGGGGACGTTATTCCAATCTAACTCGACCATGATGCACACCCATATATCTTTACTGGGTGTACCCCAGCAGCACTTTGCCTCTCATTTTTTAGAAGATCATCACTTGATGCGCGTAACCTTCTTTTCATTTATCACTGCTTCAGCAGAATATATACAGGCAAGCAAAGATTGTGGATACGACAAAAAACAATACTATGTCAGCCGAACAGTTACAATATTTGGAAAGACGGCTTTGTGTAAATAGGAAGCCGGTGACGACGAAATTTCTATCCAGAACATGGATGATCCCTGTTGAGAAGGCATCTGAATTAATCCTTACCTTCTACAATGAAAATAAAGAAAATGATGTGTTTAATGGCATGAGTGTACAGTATAGTGTCTGTGGTAAGCAGAAATATCAGCGTAAAATGGGAATTCAAGATAGACGTGCAGATATGTTGGTAAAAGTAGTCAATATTGAAGATTTAGAAAAAACCACGTCTGAAGTTTTTGAAAGTGTGATTTCATGTCAGGTGTACAGTATGCATTTTAACTCCCAAGTGTCGCTATGTAACGTAATTGAAGCATGCGCTGTTGATAATTGGAATTATTCCGACGAAAACGTACAAAAATGTGGGATTATTCGAACGAGCACAAGCGGTGTTGTT